>JAVYIG010003883.1:0-179204 GCA_035222895.1 Strongylocentrotus droebachiensis
ATTAATATGAATTTGGGCCTTTATACGGTATATTATCATGAAAACATTAGAACATGTTCGTGTCAAGCATAAAACAAAAAAATGAAACAAAAACACATCATGGAGCAAGCATGCAATGATTGCAATCAAACAACTCTACCACCACCAACGAGTCAAACGACGACGACGACGACGACAACGACAAAAAAAACCGACAAAAACAAAATACTAACAGCTACAGCAAGCCCCTCTGCATGGATTGCATTCGGAAAAGAAAAACATCATCTCCCACTTAAATCGATCAAATTCAGAGCTAGTCATCTCGCTGTGATCGAATCCAACTGATCAAATTTCATATAGATCCTGTATCAAATTTGTATAGCGCCATCTGAGTTTCGCAGGTCACAACAAGCGCAAAAATCAAAAGTAGGTCTAGCCGACACACTGGATCACGCCTAGCTAGCGCTAGCGCTATATAGCGTGCAACATCGCGATATTCAGATGACAATCACAGCCCAGGTCAAAATAGTTGACATTAACTTGAAGATACCAATGCAAGATCAAGAGGAAATCAACTATTCGACACCCTTATTGTCCAAGTAGGTCTATAGATCTACGAAATTAATAAAGGTAAGAACTAAGACTATTAAGATGGAAGAAGATGGTTGATAAATGAACAACACAACTGTAAAAGTTAAATTTAAGTGGTGAATTTAACAAAATAGATTTGTTTCCAGGCATGATGTCTGATTCTACGAATATGATGCCTTGAATTTTGTGGTCATTGCAGTCACTTGTCAAAATCTAAATGGCAAGTCACAAGTGACATTGATTTAAAATAGATTTTTCTAGTAATTTTAGATAGACTTCTAACTTTACACCTACAAACAGTTTGCATAGGTTCAAGTAGGCCCCTAGACCGAAATTTCTGTCTCTCTTGTTCGTTACTTAGCCTCCGAGTCTGAGTCTTGTTGTGACTTGGATAAAGTCGAGAGGAGCTGAAACCCAGATCAGAGGCTAACGAACGATATAGTCTAGAGACAGAAATTTCGGTCTAAGATTCAAGATGTAGTTCTTACAAGACTTTAGCCTTAATACTAGGACGTAAATAAATATTTGGCTGGATAAATATTAGACCTCTAACGTTAGAATCTAACAGTTACTTGACATAGTCTAGTCTAGATCTAGTCCTAGTCTAGTCTAGCCTCTACTCTCTAGGTCTAAAACTTTTTTTTTTTACCAAGGTTGCAAACACTAACATAGACCTAGAATCTAGACCTAGGTCTAGACTAGATGTGTACATGTAGATCTAGACTCTAGGCCTAGTCTAGGCATACCACTACTCACTACACTAGGCAAAAGGCTACCACAACCAAATTCTGACTTCAGCTTCACCAAGTCCAACTGGACTAGATCTTCAACAAGTATAGGCCTAGTACTAGTAGCCTAGTAGTACAACAAGGTTGACAACTGGGCCCTGGGGTCTAGTGCTGAGTAGTACGAACTATGGGGTTGGGTATTTGGACACTAATACTATACTAATAGCGAGCTTTCGATTTAGGCACCCAACGTCGGCTACTACGGGAGCGTGGAGACGTTGCGCAGCTCACGTCCGTTCCCTTCGCGGCAGTGCTTACGATTTTTCACGACGGTGCTTTCGTCGGTCACGTGACCAATTTTTGAGATCAGGTAATTAAATCAGGTAATAAATGCACAGTGCGCGAAAATCTGATACAAAGAATAACATGAGGATGACAGAAATAGAAAGTTAAAATGATAAAACAAAAAATAACATAAGAAAAGGTGATAGAAGAATAAACAAAGGATAGGAAGAGGTAATAATAAAAACAAAGAACAACATAAGAGAAGGTGATAGAAGGAAGAAACAAAGAATAACATTTTATTTAAAAAAAAGACAAAGTGCTAGAATGATTAAAAAACAAATTAACATTAGAGAAGGTGATAGAAGGGAGAAACAAAGAATGAAAGATAGAAAGAGGAAGTGATAGAATGAAAACAAAGAATAACATACCGTAAGAGAAGGTGATAAAAAAAAGAAACAAATACTAACATAAGGAAAGACAGAAAGAGGAAGTGATAGGATGATAAAAACAAAGAATAACATTATAGAGAAGGTGATAGAAGGAAGAAACAAAGAACAACATAAGATAAGATAGAAAGAGC
Source organism: Strongylocentrotus droebachiensis (assembly GCA_035222895.1). NCBI lineage: Eukaryota > Metazoa > Echinodermata > Echinoidea > Camarodonta > Strongylocentrotidae > Strongylocentrotus > Strongylocentrotus droebachiensis. The sequence continues at coordinate 2,164 of JAVYIG010003883.1, forward strand.
TAGGAAGTGATAGAATGATAAAAACAAAGAATAACATCTTCTTCTTCTTCTTCAAAATAATCTGCCTCCTTCACTGCTGAAGATTCTTGCAGATGTGTGCGAGTGCATGTGTGTGGCGACATGGGGATGTCCGGGTGTGCAGGTGAGAGGTGTATATATACATAGTGCCAGTAAAAAAAAAAAATGCCGGAATTTACTTCCCCCCGGTCTTTAGTTGTCGCTGGAAGGCTTCCACTGATGGAGCCAGGACAACCTCAAGAGGGAGAGCGTTCCACTGTCGAACAGTGCGAGGAAAGAAGGAGTGAATATGTTGCTCTGTTCGTGACTGCATGACACGATAACAGTAAGGACGAGATGATCTTGTAGTTCTTACGACTGTTGCCGGTTGGATGTAGTGGTGGATGTCAAAGTCAACCAAAGAGTAGTGCATCTTGTACAGTAAGGTGAGACGTTGATGCTCTCTTCTCTTCTGGAGGGAGATCCATCCAAGTTGACTCAGCATGTCAGAGACGCTAGATGTATGATGATAGCGGTTGAGAACATATCTCGCTGCTCGTCTCTGGACCATCTCCAACTGGTTTACACTTTTGATGGTGTGTGGATCCCAGACAGCACTCCCGTACTCAAGAAGAGGGCGAACGAGAGCCTGGTATGCTGTAGTCTTAAGCCGAGTGGAGTTGACACGCAGGTTCCTTCTAAGAAAGGCTAGGGTGTTGTTTGCCTTCTTGCAAGTGGCAGATACATGCTGTGTCCAGTTGAGGTCAGCAGTGAGAGTAATGCCAAGGTATTTGGCAGCTGACACAGACTCCAAGATTTCTCCATTGAGTGAATAATGATGGATATACTTGGTCTTCTTCCTGGAGACAGTTATGACCTGGCATTTCTTTGGATTTAGTGCCATCATCCACTTGCTTGACCACCTACAAAGCTGATCAAGATCCTGCTGTAGCAAGTCTGCATCCTCAGGTGTCTGGATGGTATGGTACAGAACCGTGTCATCGGCGAAGAGTCTGACTTTCGTTGAAAGTTGGTTTGGCAGGTCATTAATGTAGAAAAGGAAGAGGCAGGGTCCGAGTACTGACCCTTGAGGCACACCTGACTGGACCTCTACCGTTGATGACGTATGACCATCCAGAACAACTTGCTGCTTACGGTTGGAGAGAAAACTGGATATCCAGTCAATGTTGTGGCCTCTCACACCATAGTATTCCATCTTCTTCAGAAGCCTCTGGTGACCAACCTTGTCGAAGGCTTTACTGAAGTCTGTGATTACTATGTCCGTCTGTTTGTTGTCCTCCATGTTGTTCAGGAGGTCGGTGACAAAGCCAGTCAGTTGGAGTTCACACGACTTCTTAGCTTGAAAACCATGTTGAAGTGGGCAGAGGATACTGTTTCTGCGTGCATGACCCATGATGTTACTTGCAAATATGTGCTCCATCATTTTGCAGATGATACTTGTGAGAGAGATTGGGCGGTAATTCTCCGGATCTGTTTTATCTCCCTTCATAGGAGAAGGTGAAAGAAGGTCAAGGAAGAAACAAAGAATAACATAAGGAAAGACAGAAAGAGGAAGTGATACAGAATGATAAAACAAAGACTAAAATAAGAGAATGTGATAGAAGGAAGAAACAAAAAATAATATAGAAAAAGACAGAAAGAGAAAGCGATAGAATGATAAACACAGAATATCATAGGAAAAGGTGATAGAAAAAGAAACGAAAGATAATAATAGAATAATAAAAACAAAGAATAACATAAAAGAAGGTGATGAAACTACACTCATGTTAACGTTTTCACGGGGACGGGATTCACTAAAATTGCCCTCGACTCCTGTCGCATGATTTGGAAGGAAAAGTGGGCCCAGAAGCTCACGCATGCGCAGGGGATAAATATGATATCACGCGTAGTAGCTGACATCGGGTGCCTAAAATCGAAAGTTAGCTAATAATAAACACAAACGATAAATCCTTCTTTCTTGCGCTTGCCTTCATTCAGATTGAACAGAATATGTGGGTCTAGATCGACTCTAAATATTGTTTTTGCTGGATATTCGTCTTTTATAATATTATCCAACATAACTCATAAGTTTTAGAAGACTTTAATACAAAATATTGTTTGCAAACTTCTTCAAATTGCTGTTTTAAATCAACTGTCAGGATACACAACCTATCCGGACACCCAACGTCTGGGCAATGGATGATGAGTGATACTGTGACTCTGACAAGTAAATGGATAAGAATAAGAAGAATGTTTTTTCTGGCTATTGTAGGTCATTTTGAACCAACAACTGGTGATTTCACATACTGATGCCAAAAATGGCCTGCTGCACAATAATTTTAGCTCTAGGCTCCTAGATCTAGTCTCTAGAATCTAGGACTAAACAAGTCAACTTTAATACCGTAATTAATAGTAAGATCTAAAGGAAAACTGATGCTGTACCATCACTTGTCCTTGTCAGGGAGAGCTCCTTTTCTTTTGTGACTAGCTAAAACATAGAGTCAGAAAAATTGGCAATTAATACATTAAATGTGGCCTTTGGTGTTTGTTTGTTGTTGGTTTTTGTAGAATAAAATGACTCTGGGTATGTGCTGCCCTCTTGAGAGGAAAAGTGCCTTTGCTTCTTGCTGTATGCAGTTGTAGCAATTTTTTAGTAAGTTTTCTCTATGGCTATATTTGTTTTGGAGTAAATGTTCATACTTTGGATGATTGGATGAGTGTTTTTGTAGTAATGAAAAGAAAATATGATTGAATAGAACTTGTTTAACATTGTCTTGACTCTTTTTCCACTTGCATTGGTCTAAAGATGCATGAGCAAGATCTATTTTTATGTCCCGTGACATATTCTTGTTCTTGTTCTTGTTCTTGTTCTCCTTGTTCTCCTTCTCCTCCTTCTCCTCCTTCTTCTCCTCCTTCTTCTTCTTCTTCTTCTTCTTCTTCTTCTTTTTTTAACATTTTCTCCTTTTTCTTTTTCTCCTTTTTCTTTTTCTCCTTTTTCTTTTTCTCCTTTTTCTTTTTCTCCTTTTTCTTTTTCTCCTTTTTCTTTTTCTCCTTTTTCTTTTTCTCCTTCTTTTTCTTTCTCTTCTTGTTCTTGTTCTTCTTTTTTCTTCTTCTTCCTAAAACAATGGTTTTAGCTAGGGGAATCAAGCCCCCCCCCCCCCCCCTCCGCTTTCCTAATTTGTCTTGATGCTTATTTATGTAAACATTCATGGACAGTAATATGATATCAATTTGTCATACTATCATTTCCTGACCCTCAATCAGCTGTATAATCATGTGAGTTACATGAACACATGATTGATTGATGCATATCACATACATGTACAGTGTATGTAAATTCACAGGTGTTGTCTTGAGACCAGATTGTAGTCTGTACCCCCCCCCCCCCCTCTCCCTCCACCCCCAGCTGAAATCTTCTCTGAAACTTGATATTTGGCATACTGGTACCATCGTATTTGTCACCTGCACCCTCTTATTTGTATGATATAAATGTGTTCCCTGTCCTTAGATCTATTTTTACTTTGATTTTGTTTTCTTCAATACGCGCTTTGCACAAGTCTTTAGAGATAATCAGAATACCTCACTTGTTTCTATGTCCCTGTATATTTTAGCTGTTGCTTTTTCAAATATTGCAACAACATTAAATGTCCTCCTTTTCTCACTGGGAGATCATGTATCTGCTCCTGGGTTGGATTGCATTAAAGATACTATGTCCCTTTTGCAGCCAGCATCAATTTCTGTAGAACTTCGCAGGAATTATGAATTTGTCATGTATGTCCTTTCTCTGAAATTTAAACATTAGCAGTGTCCTAGTATTCAAATTATGCAAGGAAACTTGTTTACGTTCTAGACTTCACTGTCAGACACTATTGAGTGACTGACAGTTTTTTTTTCTTTGGTAACAACATACATAAAATAAGCTGTAGGTACATGACCATTTGTCTACATCAATAACCCACTACTTGTAATGGCCAAAATTAAACTGGTTGAATCTTTGTGCGGCACAAACGTACGATCATTCGGTAAAAGGGTCTGAAAATCAGACTATTACTTGGGTGATTGCAATCACTTAAGTCGATGTGACAACTGATGGTCGTTATTTTCCCACTAAAAGCCATTTTCAAGCCCTTTCGTTTTGAGGGAAGTTCTAAATTAGTATTGACTTTCAAATGCTGTTGGAATTGAACCTTTTCATTTGTTTGGCCTACAAATGGGACATAGTACCTTTAAGACATATCTATACATATATTTACTGATTTAAATCTTTACATGTTTCTCTCCAGAGCCTCTGGTTATTACCTACATGTACATTCACCCACTATAAATGATATCTCTTTTGATTGAATCCATGTGGCGTATATTCATTGCTATGTCTAGCAAGCCTCTGGCAAGCTTACAGTTTTCAATGGAAACCTTTCTTCCAGACGTACAGGTATGCATGCAATTAGTGAAAAAATTGAACACCTAGCTTAAAAAGTAAATAAGAGTTATACAATGTGCATTTAGCTCTGAGTCTAGTAAACATGGCAAGATAAGAATCACAAGAATCCTTTGCCCTTGAGACAAGACAAGACAATTATAATATCCTTCCTTTGAGACACCAAAAGGATAATTCTTTCTTCTCTAGCCCCATTCTTCCTCTGTATGCTTAGCCACTTAGCTTCAATACCTCTACAGCTAGACTATTTGCACAGCAGCTGCCCATCGCCTGTCAGTCAAAACCCTAGCAAACAGTTTGCTGTCCTCCCATTGGCCAATTGTTCAGGTGTGGGCGGTCCTACAACAAGTGTAAACAGACGGCGCTGTGTTCCTCCCCCCTCCCTGAGTGGAACACATGTGCTTGGCAACTCCATTCATTGTAGCACACAGCTGAATCAAATATCGGTGTTTGCTCTGTGTACTATAGGCATGCATTCATCGCTATGTGGACTGGATGAGTAATTTTAGCGGAAGATTGCATTCAAATTGAGCTCCTTCTTGATGAGTTATTGTGCCATTCATCAAGTTTGACATTCTCCTCTTCTTCTTGGAAGCTGGAAAACAATATTGTAACCCAGCATGTACTGTTATGGATATCAATATTTAGCATTCCGCCTTGCACTTGGATAATTCAGAGATCACTTTTACAGCTGTGGCTGTATGGTATGGACATCACACCATATTAAACATCGCAGGAACAAGAATAGTGATGGATTTTTGATGATTGAGCAATCTGATTATTAACCAGATGTCTTTGTAGAGTTCTGCTTGACGTTCCACATGAGTACACGAAAATGCTCCTGTGACCTTGGAAAATGCAGGCTTTTGCATAATTGCAACGAGCTTGGTTACTTTGTGTGCTCTAGAAGTAATATACTCTTTGCATATATTTGCGTTGACCGTTCGTCTGGTCAAAGTCGAAATATCCTGTATAGAGGGGGTTTGGGCTGGAGGTCATGAGAGGGGTCAAGAAGCTTACAATTAACTTGAGCCCTAAGGTGCGGTACTGCTACTAGCCTGGTCAGTTCAGAACTACTGATCAAGTGAGGATTGCTACATTATACATACAGTGTACATACATACAACGTACAGCGTCGAGGACAATCGAGGATGTCATTATTTTTCAGTGTAAAATGCGCACATCATCCTTTTGCTGAAGTGCTGAAGAAATTGTAAAACCTACATTTATTGATATTGGATTATTGTTGCAGATATCAAAACTAGAAACTAATCCAAGTAATGACTATTCAAACCAAGAACAATCGAGAAATGTTTTAACACCTGGCCTAGAATGTTCTACCGCTCCATGTTGTTTGTAACCTACATGGCCATGATACTTGTAGAAAAGAGAAATTATGAAAGCAAGATCTTGAAATCTGCTACACTATGAGCTCTACTCGGTGATAGATGGCAGCTAGGTTTTGATTATATTTACCATTGGTATGGATATTACAGTTACAGACTCTAAAGGGAAATCAAGTTGTGAATGGATTTGTGTTCCCTAGAAACACCCTCGGACTGGTGTAGAGGAAATAAAATGCAATTTGTTGAAGTGAACCCCAGTTCATTTCTGTGGTTGATACTTGAGGAATTATAGTTTTAGTTGCTCCACACCGCTCCTATGCAAATTTATTTCAAGAGATTTGTGTGTGAGCTTCTCACCCAAACAGAGGTTTTTAAACCTCATATCTTTGCAATCAAGACAGATTTGAATTTTTGATGCCGCTTTATTGGAATCATAATAATGAGGAATTATTCAGATTGTGATTCGCTGGAATAGATCAAGAGAGAGCGAGAGAAAGATGGATGGTCGTAAGAAAGAGAAAAGGCGCTATTCGAGCTATGAATCGAGGAGTCTCAATACTGAGGTAAGGCTGTAAATTTAAATTGATGCTTACATGTACTTCTTGAATGAAGTTGACTTGAGTTGAGTTGAGGATTTATTATCCAAACGTTCAAAAACAGTAATATAACAATAATAATAATAATAAATGTATGTTTAACAAATATCTTGAATGAATAATAGGGACCAACCAGAAAATAGCATAAAATGCTAATTGTGTCTGGTACCTTTAAAGTACAGTATCTTAACATTTAACAATTTGTATATGAATTATTGAATACAGGTACAACTTATGCCACATACTATTCTTTGTATCTAATACCCTTTTCTAACTGCACCGATTTTCATCGGATGCATCCGGACGCATCCGATGAAAGTGGCAGTTAGAAAGCAACAGAGGAGAAAAAGGCGATTAAATAGCCGATGAAAAGAAGAGAAATAGGCGATTAAATTCTCCTGCTCAAGAGCAGAAGAAATTCTCATTCTATCGGTGTGACACCGATGAAACGTGCAGTTAGAAAACGTTCGGGAGAAAAAGGCGATTAAAACAGCGATTAAAATGGTCAAAGGTCGCAGTATACGCGCGCTTTATCGTAACCAGCTGTGTTTGTTGACTTATGGTTGAACATGCTGCATGCTAGCTAGATGGAGCGCGGGCTTAATAATTACGTAATAATTCTTCACTTCCGGCAAGGGCTCGCCACAGCGAGTGAATTTCACCGGCAGTTAGAAACCGACAGGGGGAAAACTGCGGTTTCACCTTTGTTTACATAAGGAATATTCAATCGGTATTTTCATCGGTGTGACTCCGATAGAGTGCAGTTAGAAAAGGGTATAACATAATACATGTTTGTGTGTTTAGTACAAAGTCTAAACTTGTATAAATAGACATTCTGTATAATATAATACAGTAAACTATCATAAAGTGATCATCAAGTGTAAACAATGTGAAATTGCTGTATCCGATCTTGCGATGCTTGTCAGATTTCTTGGGTTTGTCTTTGCCAAGTGATTAGAATGCTAATGGGCAAACAACAAAAGTTTGCCCAATAACTTTGACCAATATAGACTTACATCCTGCTATGACTCTAATGAGGCATGTTCAAACTTATGACATAGTGAATGAAAGGCGATGTTGAGTACACAGGTTGAAGAATTTTATGTTCAATAGGATTGTTCAGAGGACTCTTCTACTATGTTATCCTCACCACTTATTTAGTATTTCAATAAGACATAAGAGTACATAATTTGCTTTAATTTCAATGTTCACTGTATTATTTGTCCAGTGTACGTTCAACATGGATATTTGTTTCGCTCCCTTGAAAACACGGATACATACATGCACATGTACATAACAATAACATACTTTTAGTCTTAGCTGTATGTAACCATGTTCTAATCACATACATACATGTAGGCACCATGGTAGGCAGGCTGGGTTTAGGAAAGGTTAACTGAATTACGAGTTTACGACGGTCTGTCTACAGACTGTCCTCCCAGTATCCAAGTTTTGTCTGTGAACAGTTACGTTCCACAATCCATTCAATTGCATTATTCAATCTTATATATCATGCCTACAGTATGTGGTATGGTAGTCTATTGATTTTATGAACCCAAGAATAGCAGAGAGATTAAGAAAGTGTTGATAAGGGAAATAGAGAAATTAATAAAATAGTATACTTGAACCATCAAAATCATAAATGTATGCTGAATGCACAGACATAGGGCTCTTAATTGCAGTAGTTCAACACTTTGTAAAACCTTGTCCAGTGAGTAATCTGAGATGTATCAGTTCAAACCAGTTTGATAAATCTATCATTATCCTTATATTTTCAAAACTTTGGTTACACAGAGTTTTGTCATTATATCAGCATAATGAGCAATAAGATAAAAGCATTGATCTTGTGGTTAAAATTTCCCGTGTTTATCAATATAAAATACACATGATAATATATTCTTAAACATTTTGTTCAGAACACTTTTACCTGTATGATTTTATTTATTACTTCTGCATTGAAAAAAACTTGGTATCTGTAAAAATGATGTCAGAAGTGGGAAAGGGGAATTAAGATAAAGGCATGTCCATTAAAATCGATATCTCATTCCCATTGCTGCACTGTGATGTCTAATTGACTATAAAGCATCTTAAATTTGAAATATAAACATACTGTTAGTGTATCAAATTTTTGATGGTGGTTTATTGCATTGACCATTTTATAAAGTTGATAATTGTAAATATGATTGAGGAAAAACCTGATTACCTTTGATATGATGATGGGTGAAGTTGAACCTCGGAATATGGACCTTGAATTTTCCCCCTGAATGCCTGATCATTGAATGACCAAAGTTTCTTTCTGGTGGATAGTGGATTCAGTTTTCATAAATATTAAAGAGGAGTGAGAGAAATATTGTGGATTGGCATTTTCACTAGGTTGCTTTCATGATAACGATTATATGATTGTGGCATTTAGACTACTCAGATATCAGTTATGACATTTGCAATATCATACCTGTGGTGAAATTAGATCCTTTAGTATTGTGGGCAGGCAGTTTATTCATTTGAGTCAAAATGATCTGAATATGTGAGTGAGTGTGGCAACAAATTGACATTATGGTGAATATTTTTTCTTCCTTTGGTTGGTAAGTGCAAGATTTCAAAAGAAAACAAAATTTAAAGACTGCATTGAAATGGTTTAATGTAAACTTGAGATGACGAGGGGGAGGTAGTTCTATTATATAATTTAAAGAATTTAAAGGTTTAACTGACAGCAGAGATTTTGATAGGGAGGGTTAAATTAGAGCCAGATGGAGTGAGGCAGGGAGGGAGGAATATAATTTGCCTTATATGAACAAAGGTGAGACCGCCATTTTACTGCATGTGCCATTCATACTGCCGGTGAAATTGAGGCCACTATGAAAGGGTCAAGAGAGAGGGAGCAGGGGGGGGGGGGGGGGGAAGGGAGAGAGAGAAGGGAAGAAAGGAGAGAGAGAGAGAGAGAGAGAGGGTAAATGATAGAGAGAGGAGGGGGGGGGGGGAGAGAGACAGAGAAACGAGGGAGAAAGAGAGAGAGGGGGGGGGGGGGGGGGGCGGAGACAGACAGACAAATACATACAATGGTAAGGTTGAGGGAGTGGGGGGGGGGGGTAGGTTAGAGACAGGATACCAATGTCAGGTTAGCAATTTTGATTTAATCATTTACTTGATACCAGTACAAAGAAGCCAATTAGTCACAACACCAGAATTCAATCGGGTGGAAATATTTTGAATGTATACATGTACATGTATGCTTTCACTCTAGAGCTGTTGTCTGTCTAGTTACCATTGTGTTGTTTTTTCAGCATGGATTGTTATTGTAGTGGCATATTGGTAATTAGCAGTATGACATTGGATCAACATGTTTTTAAGTATGAAGACTCCTCAGTCCAGGGTGATAGGGATGTTTAAAGGTACTATCTAAATCTTTGAAGTTGATGTTGAATTCTCATTTCATTGGAAATAAAGATTGATTTTCTCATTATTAAGTGTTGGTCCTTTTTTCTTTATGGATGCCTCTTCATATATATTCTATGGAAACATTATGAGACAGTTCAACTACTGTCAAAATTGTTGAAATAGCTAAATGGGGCTATGCTGCAGGATGTTTTAGTTTTTGCATCTACACTGATGTAATTGAAATTTGTGATGGCTTTGAATTTCAATAGGGGCAGGTTTTATGACTAGGCTTGTACATTTACTTTTCCATACATGCAGTGTACTAGTCGTCCTTGTTTTCACGAAGTGACGGTAGTGAGGAAAATCGTAACGCAAAGTGAATGCAATTTTTTTTCACTACCGTCACTTCGTGAAAACAGCGACGTAGTGTAAGCTATACTGCTAATGATAACTGGATAAACATTAATGATGTAAAGATTGTTTTTGTATAGATATGAATGTAGCTATAATTAGCAAGAAAAAACAGTTAATCACCATTATGGTTGATGTGTATGGCTTCAAATGAAGCAGTATTCTACCAAGAAAGACTATATATAGAGTTCTTTATATTCTTATTTAATCTAGCTCTTTGGATAAGTTGCCAAGCAGTCATACCTCTTTGGAGATATATCTGATTTTAGAATCAATTTGATTTGTGGTTAACCTGCAAAAAATTAATGAAAATGCATACCGTATTTGCCGGCGTATAGGCCGCAGTATTTTTGGAAGAAAAAATATCAAAAAGTCGGGGTGCGGCCTATGCGGCGAAAGAGTAAAAAAAAGTTTTTTTTTTTTTTTTTTTTTTTTTTTTTTTTAGTTTTGATTTATGGCGCTATGCCTGGCAATGTCTCCCAGCTCAGTAATCAGTGTTGACTCACCACTCGGAAACTACAACAACACTAAAATTTGTCTGTCATCTTGGTTTGAAAGTAATCTTTCTAATAGATCTCAATATGTAGTTTATAATAATAATTCCTCATTTTTTTATATATAACAAATGGTGTTCCACAAGGTACTATCCTAGGACCTAGTACTCTTTTGTTTTTAATTCACATTAATGATCTTACACATTTTTCTAAAAACGACATTGTTACCATTATTTTGTGACAAGTTTACAAGCACAAATCAGCGCCTTTAACTGCACCTCGATGTTAAATGAAGGCCCTTCCCCGCGTGGGTTTTCGACAACAAAACAACAACAACAACCAAAAAAAAAAAAAAAAAAAAAAACGATTTTTTTTTTTTTTTTTTTTTTTTTTTTTTTTTTTTTTTTAAATGTCAAAATCGGGGGTGCGGCCTATACGGCGGTGCGGCCTTTACGCCGGCAAATACGGTATACCTGACAAGTGTGCACACAATATCCTCCACACTTTTCAGATATGAAAGGGAGTATAAGGTATCATTACAGTTTTATGAAAAATTGTTTTAAAGAGGCTAATGTGATATGTTCCCCAATCAAAAAACTACCCTATACAAACAAAAAGTAGAGTTGAAATAGTATCTTTTTCACTTGGTTTTAATGCATTAAATCTCTGGGCAAAATTAGAGCAATGCAACAAAAAGAGATTTATCTTCAATATGCTCTCATTTCAAATGTAGTTCTGGAAACAGTTTTTAAATCTACCGTGAACAAATATTTCCTGCAGCATGCAGATAACTGTAACATTGTCCACCTTTGATGATTCAAAAAATTAATACACAATTCTCATGATCATGGCATGATCATCTTTCAGCATTACCCTTTTAAATGTAATTTTAGTTTTTAAAACGAGCTTACAGAAGATTGCCTTTTGAATCCTCCACAACTCTCTAGATTCTCATCTGTACGGTGCTTGAGGCATTAATATCTGAAAAGTGATTCGAAAAAATAATACATGACATTGTTTAAATTCGTCCTTGTTTTCACGAAGTGACGGTAGTGAGGAAAATCGTAACGCAAAGTGAATGCAATTTTTTTTCACTACCGTCACTTCGTGAAAACAGCGACGAATTGTAAGAAAAGCAGAAGATAGATGAGGAGGGAGGGAGAGAGAGAGAGAGAGAGAGAGAGAGATACATGTACTATATGATTGCACATTATTTGCAGAAATCTTACGACAACGACCCAATCTGATAACGATTCTGTGTAAAATGATACCAAAATCAAAATATACACTCTGTTCAGATTATAAGAAAACAAAATAACAGAGTTGGCAAGAGGCCTACAAGATTTTGTCATCCTTTTGAATAAACCCAGGAAGAAAGAAACAAAATTGTTCTACATTATGAAATGATTTCAAAACATGATTTAGGCATACACTTTGTTATCAAGATTGAAAGAAAACCAAAAGATTGTGAGGCGTAAATGATATCGAGGACCTCTCTGAAAAACTAAGAACTGAATTGACCTAGAAACTAGCTTGAACCTAGCTATTGCCCTGAACCAGTTCCCAAGTTCAAACTTCTTGTTCTTGCACACAAAATTAGAGGAAAACAAAGAAATGAAAAGGAAAGAAGACAGAAAGAATGAAAGCAAAAGGATAACATGATATAATATAATGTTATATGAAGTTGTAAGTATTAGTAATTGCATGTAACTTGTTAGGGTATTATGTATTAGAATGACTTGCTGTTTGAAGGAGAGAAAAAGGTTGCAGTTTAGTGTGTGTAACACTTTTTGGAAAGATATTCCTTTCCCAATCAAGCTGAATTTCACATTAAATTATTATTATGTTTTGAATGTCTAATACGGTATCCTACTTTAGAGACAAAATCAATGAGATTCAATGATTAATCTAGATGATTATAAATAGCCTTTTTATTTTTCACAGATGTAAGTGGGTTGATTTTACATTGCACCGATCGAAGCATTCCTCCTTTTTCCTAGTATTTTGTATCCATTCCTTTGAAACGGGTATAAACTGGTCTTGAATAGCTCCAAGACATCAATTTTAACATCAGTATAGATTAATCTTACACTGTAAACAGTTCAATAATCTTGAAGTCTTTGGTATATATATCGTAATAAATACAGTATGGCACAGCGATTATTTTTACAGAGTTGACTCATTCTAAAAGCTCCCAGAAAAGACTTCAACTCTATGCAGAAGGATATGAGTTAATTCTCTTCTGGCTCTCAGCAGATGATATTAGTAATGCAATCCATTGTCATATAACTGACTCCGGACATTTTCAAGAGAACGTTCAATCGTCCCACTAGTACTAAATGTAATGTATGTACCACTGTTGAAAATTAATTAAATCACTACTGTCAATGATAAAACAGAAGTACTTTGATCTGTAACAGATAATAATATTTACAGCTCCTTGCAATCTGGCATTAGTGATAGGGCAGTCAAAGTCCAAAAATACTGGACCCAATTAGAGTAAATATTTGCAGCAATTCAAGGAAATCTATTAAAACTAATTATCCCCTGTAGACAAAGATATGAATGCGGTCACATGCAGTGACATACTTCAGATTTGCTGCTCAGCAAATATGTTTGAAGTTGAAACCTGATCAGGAATAGTCACGTTTTCACGTTCGTATCTAAAGAGGCTCGGGTGTGAACTCCACCACAATGATAGCTACCCGCTGCATTTGCACCTTTTCGCTTGTTACATCAGCTAGAAATTAGCACATCTGCTATGTGCGTTTGTTTCCATGGTTGCGCAAAAGGCGATGCCTAATTATGGTCATGCTTTCTGATTTGTTATTTCTTTGTAACGACCATCCTTTCAGAAACATATAATGTACATGTAGCTCATCCAGAAGGTCATGCATGTACATGTACATGTTTACATTGTATCTCAATCTACATCAACATCATTTATATCTACAGTAGGTTTGCGGTTGCACCATGTGTGTGAGAGAGAGAGAGGTATGAGGAGTCCTGAACAGGACTCTGACTCGGTAATCTTTCTTGGAGGAGTGTAGTCCTGAAAAGGACTGTTTGTTATCTTTCTTGGCATATAGTTCTCAGGAGAACTATAGCGCTTGGAGAGGATCATTTATATCATTAACAATCTACTCCAGGGCCATGTTTCATAAAACTTGATATCAATAACAAGTTACAAGCTACTGTTATAAGCTACTGAAATCAAGGCATCTGATTGGCTGAGAGCAAACTTGATATCAATAACAAGTTACAAGCTACTGTTATAAGCTACTGAAATCAAGGCATCTGATTGGCTGAGAGCAAACTTGATATCAATAACAAGTTACAAGCTACTGTTATAAGCTACTGAAATCAAGGCATCTGATTGGCTGAGAGCAAATTTGTCATAGAAATGTAGCATTTGTTATAGATTAAAAGTTTTATGAAACGGGCACCTGGTTTGGATTCCATGCGGACTTGATGCGGACTCCATGCCTCCTCCCTCCTGTTTAAGCCAGTCAAGAAGCCTATAAGTGAGGCTGATACCTACATGTATTGTATAAGCTTTGGAGTCTTATTCTGGGAGGGGGGGTGGTGGCTGTTTTCACAAAGATCCTAAGTTGGACGTAACATTTATGAAAACCTGTTAGCATCTATGAAAATATTTTGTAAAAGTTGTTTTTAATGCATAAAATGTTGATTCAAATCATTCATATTTTCTATTATCAAGGAGATTTCATGTTCTTGATGTGGAATTTATAAAAATTCTAAAATACTTGAATTTTCTCTTTTGAATATATTTTATTTTAAGGCTACTTAGAGTTAAGTTTGACTTACGATCTTTGTGAAACACCCCCCTTGACTTTCAAGATGCTTTTGACAGTGAATGTGAAAGGGGTACTAGAGATTCTTCCAGTAAGCAGCCCTATAAAACCTTGCTTCCATGCTCAATAAACTGTAAGGACTTGGTAATGAAATGGGAAGGTAGCCAGACCCATAAGTATGTACATAGTTTGTAAGTTAATTATTACATGAAGCCTTCATTTGTATTGGTTAAAGGTAACAGGAATGATGACATCTTTAGGAAAAATAGCAATTCTTTCATGAAATTTATTAGAAAAGTTTTTGTTATATATATTGATGAACAGTATACGAGCTTTTACACAAATTGCATATCCATGGAGGTTAACACAACATTTTGATTCGAAAAACAAAAAACAAAGGACAAATTAACAAGAGCTTTGCCACTAGTGATCTCAACTTTAATGCCCCACTGCACTACTTGTGCATGGAGCTACTTGCGCCCTCTATATATATATATATATATGCCTAATCGGTGACCATTGGTCCCCCATTTCCCATGATCCTCTTTTCTTACCGTATGTTAATTGAGAGCTGATTTGATGAGATAATCACCTGTCAGTGACCATGCAGGGAGGTCTAATCTCTCCTGGCCAAACTAGTGCAGGGGGGTTTAAACATATCAATAGAGGGAGAAGAAGGTGGACAGGTTGGAAAAGTGGAAGAATAACCTTCACATCTAACTAAGATGTTAACTTCAACCAAGATGGAGAGATGAAACTGTTCTTTCCTTTCAAGCTACAAGTTTTCTACAGGCATTAGTGAAAAGTATGCAGGAACTATTGAATGAATGATATTTCTCTTGTACTGATACATGCCCTGTATGTTTGAATATAGTTCTGGAACATTTTAAGTATATTCCTGCAAACTTAAACTACATGTACAAGACTTCCAAATTGGTTGTATAAGATGGATGTACATTTAATAAGTCTGATTTCATACTTAACAGCTAATCTCATGAAGTAATTACCACTACTTGGCCAGAAAAGCTTTGAGAGATGAAAATTACCATTTTGAATTCCTTCTTACATCAAGAAAAATCAGTATCATTCTCCAAAAAAGAGTGACTCTAAATATGTCTTTAAGTAAAAGGTGACTCTAACTATATAATTTTTTTTGGTAATTGAAGGTAATCATAATTTGTTTTATTTTCTTTACAAAGATCTTCCTTTTCACTCTTTTCCTTCTTGTTTCCTTAAACTCAATCAATTGATTTTTGTTTTACTATCTGGTGTAAATTTTCCTGCCTCCACATCTCGTTCCCTATTAATAATAATAATAATAACTATTTCTTATATGGCGCTTTTCAGGAGGGCCCTATCAAAGCGCTTTACAGATATATATATTATTACCCCGGTCATCGGATTCATGCTTACCCGCACACAATGTATGTACATTCTCCACTTCCTGGGGAGCATTCCAGCCAGGCGTCACTTTTATATTCATTGAATTGCATGCTCATTCTCTCTTTCTCTCTCTCTCTATTTTTTCCCTCTCGGTCCTCTCCCCCCTCTCCCCTCTCTCTCTCTCTCTCTCTCTCTCGTTTCCTGAAACTACTATAGGATTCATGTGGTACCAGAATTAAGCTTTAAATAGAAGGTTCTTCATCTTAGTGGGAAACCATGGGTTTATACAGCATATACCTGACAGCGTACTAAGAATTACCCCAAGAAAGCCCTTTTGAATGTCACACGCCCTTTTGCTGGGCACATGTAGCAAAACACTTGCAAAAGGTCAATAGATACTAGCAATTTGAAAGCTCTTCACAAACACTTCTAATCTGAAGGATTTGACTAGACTGGAAGACTCTGAGATGAAATGTGAAATATCTCTTTATAATTGGACAGTAAGGATGCCCAGAATGACTTTTCTAGGTTATGTACATGAAGACAATATCAGATGTGTATCAAATAAAATGTGGGTTTTGCTTTCTGCTCAGTATGATTAGCATTGAATCATTTGAATGTGAATGAATAAATTTAGATTCTGAGGCATAAAGCTCATTCATAGACATTTTCAAGGCTCTAAGATGAAATGAGAAATATCTCTTTAAAATTGGACACTAAGGACGCTCGAAATGACTTATCAAATAAAGTGTGGGTCATGCTTTCTGCTCAGTATGATTAGCATTGAATCATTTGA
The DNA here is from genome assembly GCA_035222895.1 of Strongylocentrotus droebachiensis. Classification (NCBI taxonomy): domain Eukaryota; kingdom Metazoa; phylum Echinodermata; class Echinoidea; order Camarodonta; family Strongylocentrotidae; genus Strongylocentrotus; species Strongylocentrotus droebachiensis. The sequence continues at coordinate 18,815 of JAVYIG010003883.1, forward strand.
ATGTGAATGAATAACTTTAGATTCTGAGGCATAAAGCTCATTCATAGACTTTTTCAAGGCTCTAAGATGAAATGAGAAATATCTCTTTAAAATTGGACACTAAGGACGCTCGGAATGACTTTTCTAGGAATGTACAGGGAGACAATTATAATAAATAATATTCCGCTTATAAAGCACTTTAAATTATTACCCCAGTGATTGGATTCAGTGCTTTCCCGCACACACTCTCCACTCCCTGGGGAGCATTCCAGCCAGCATCATATGTGTATTACATAAAGCGTCGGTTTTGCTTTCAGCTTAATATCATTAGCATTGAATGTGAATGAATAACTTTAAGATTCTGAGGCATAAAGCTCATTAATAGACTTCTTGAAATCATGGCATGTAGGCTGTTGATTTGTTAAAGGTATTACAAAGTTTTGGGAAATTTTAAAAAATGGGTGGATAGTGATTCTTTACAGTTTTGATATATTTGGATGCCCCTATGGATGTATTAAAAACACCAGAAATGTTAGCCCCTAAAACACTTCTGCTTTTGAGAAAAATTGAATAAAAAGATTTACCGGTGCTCCCGGTAAATTTTGATAAATTTCAAATAGCTCCTACGGCCGTACAATGTTAGCTGCGACCATGAAAATCTCAAGAGTATGTAGTTGTGGTATAGAATTTCCGAACGACAATAGCTAATCGGTCGATTTTAGTCAATAAACATTGTTTTATAGCTTAATTAATATCTTGACCTTGAGAGGGAGCTATTCAACATAAAATGTTTATTATTTACAATTTCATAACTTTTTTAGAGTCGATTTAGACCGCGACAACGATCACTGAATATTGTAGGATCGTATATGCTTCCAATATGTTCATTTTAACCAATTTCATGACCCCATACCAAAACTTTGTATTACCTTTAAGAGCTTGAAAGCAGAGGAACATGATAAACATGTATGCTAAATGTGTAGAAATGGAAGGAGGATTGGGCCTAAAAAGATGTCAGTACCTAAATTATTCATACTGGCTATTGTTAGATTGGAATGTATGAAAAATTATTTCTTCCATTTCTCAAACATTTTTTTCTCTCAAAGGCATTGGAGCATTCACAGTACATAAGCATATCCCTGGGCAATCAACCACTCAAAATGTGGGAATGTTTTTAAGTTTGTCAAATAACTATCCTTGCTGGAGCTGGGGGATGAGAAAAAGGGTCAATAGAAGAACCTGTGATGGAAAAAAAAAATGGCTTTGGGATGAAATTGAAGATGCCTGTTTGATCATATCAGGGAAATCATGTCCTCAATCTTTTTCAAAAGACTCCATTATTGCTCAATTCCCCCTCTTCCCTTAAAATATAACTGCAAAGGAACAGCAGCAGATGATCATTGCCGATTGAATAATTTATCAAAAACTCAATATTCATAGTACAAGTATATTGTCTGATTTTGAGTTGAGTTGAGTTTAATTACGGTACATATTTTGATAAGACTACAATGTTTTTACAGTTCAAGTTTAAAATCTTCTGAAATGTATCTTTCATCTTGTTTGAAGCTCTGAGGGACATTAACAGTCTTCCAGTGTCTCAGAAGCATCCTCTCTTTTATAGACCTCCTAAGATACCTAATTTGAAGAAGCGGAACAGAGTTAGCCAGGCGGCAATGGACAATTACCACAAATACCTGAGGCGCGATAAAGCGGAGGTCAGACAGCTACTTTGCGATAGGCAGCTTATTGGTCTAAATCACTTGCAGCAATTAAGTTTAGAGGGATGGAGTCATCTTCATACTAATGATGCAGAGATGGAGGGAAATTACCACCAGATGATGGTACCGGTCCTCCGCGAGATGGGATAAGATAAGAATGGGTCACCAAAGGCCTGTTTTCATCAGCTTGAGTTTGCCAAATAACCCACTATTTTCAGACCCGGGATATTGTCCCAAAGCTCAAAATTGCATCTTCCCCAGACCGATACGCTTATCACAAACTAGCTAGGACGGCGCAAATTAACCTGCTGTTTCCCAAATAGCACGATATTTTGGAAACAAGACCAAGATTTCTTGGGATATTTTCCTCGACCAAATATCCTGCTAATTGCAACTGCAGGCTGATGATGACACAAATTAGCTGGATAATTTGTAATAGGGATAGATAAAACAGCAGGTTATTTGGCAAACTTGAGCCGATGAAGACAGGCCTTAAGTTAGGAGAGCTGTGGTTGATGGAAAAATGGGAGTAGGGATGATTCTTCATCGATGGATAGGTTTTTTAGAAAATGGTTATTAAAATGGCATCTGTATTGTGTGGGAGAAAAGAGAATACAGCATAATAAAGATGCCAATGACAGCACTGACCCTCTGTGAGAAAGGATAAGAGTAGTTGAGAATGGGTTACTACTTCGATGCTTTAATTGATGAAAAATGGATGAAAGTATGATGGAAGTGAAATAGAGGATATTCTGTAAAAATTGTTGTTGATATACATGTATCTATATTAGGTAGGAGAAAGATATGGATCACTAAGTTATGAGAGCTTTAAAAATTGATAAATAAGGTCTTATAGAAAAAATGGTAAAGACATTACAACAGCTGGATTGGTAGAGGGTGGGAGAAAGGAGGAATAACAAAGAAGAATAGAACGTGCAGAACTTTTCATAATTGTAAGTTGGTATGTGAATCACAACCTCAAATTTGTGGGGTAATCATTGAGGTAACTCAGTTACTCTCTGGGCGCGGGAGGAACTGATAGCCAGTCTACAGTGTAATTCAATAGTCTGTTTTGCTAATGAGAAGGGAGAAAATGGTGTGTAGAATCAAAGTTAAAATATTCAGTCTTTGTTGAGCATGTGTATAATTCATTGTTTTTGGTGTGAATCCTGTTCATTAACAGTTGATGAATATGCTCATGAAGAAATTTTTGCATGTTTCAATTTGATGAACAAAAGTGATCAGGCATATTGTGTTTGAATAGCTTCGCTTCTAATGATTGTCATTGGGAAATTGATTAATTTTCTGATTTTGACAGAAAACGTTGTGATATATATTCATTCAAGTTTATGTTACTGATCTGTACTAGAGATACACTGTATGCTACTTAGCCGATTTCAAGAACCCAAGTATTCCATTAAGAGATTAGGTGTTAAAGGTAATACAAAGTTTTGGGAAATTTTGAAAATTGGGTGGATAGTGAATCTTTACAATTTTGATATATTTGGACGCCCCTGTGGATGTATTATAAGCACTAAAAAAATTACCCCCTAAAACACTTCTGTTTTCGAGAAAAATTGAATATAAAAATTTACCGGTGCTCCCGGTAAATTTTGATAAATTTTAAAAAGCGCCTACGGCCGTACAATGGTAGCTGCGACCATGAGAATCTCAGAATATGTAGTTGTGATATGTTATTTCGAAACGGGAATAGCTAATCGGTCGATTTTAGTAAAGAAACATTGTTTCATAGCTAAATTAATATCTTGACCCTGAGAGGGAGCTATACAACATAAAGAGTTTATTATTTATAATTTCATAACTTTAGACTCGATTTCAACCGAGACAACGATCAATGAATATTGTAGGAACGCATATGCTTCCAATATTTTAATTTGAACCAAATTCATGACCCCATACCAAAACTTTGTAATACCTTTAAGGTTTTGCAACTTTGCAATTCCTAATTGTGGCTAAAAATAGTTTTCTCAATACAAATTCTATAAAACTCACATAGTATTATAGTGATTATACTGCAATGCAAGCCTACTGAACCAAAGAAAGTTGTATACTTCTTTTCATATCTAGCTGATATTTGCGACCAAGTGATCGATGATTGATTGATGTACCAGCTTTAGATGTAGAGATGTTGTGTCTAATACAGGACCAGTCTGTCCAGTCATCATAAATTTGAGTGCAAGAGTTTAGAAATTTAATATTTCATAACTTGTAACTCCTTGCCTTTACAATTATGACATGGTTGGATATATGAAATTTATATTTACAGATTGGCTTGAGAAGATGTCATATCTAATGGGTTGAGGTAAATATCTTTGAAATTTAGAGAAAATTTGCTTTTTCAACAATCCATCCAACTGTATTCAACCCTTACCCTTCCATATCATCTGCTGAGAGCCAGAAGGGTGTTAACTCATATCCTTGTACACAGAGTTAATGCCCTTCTGGTCCTCTGCAGGCAGTACATTCTCAGATCTTAAAGGGAAAGTCCACCCCAGGATTTTTTTTAGCTGACGATATAGACCTAATAATACCATGAAGAATGATACAAGTCTCATTAAAATCCATGATCACATAACGAAGATATATCGACTTTTTTATCGAAAATCAGCCGCCCCCCAAATGCAAATGCGTTACATGGGCAAAAAACGATCGCCAAAAAATAACCGATAGTATCGAAATTGTGACGTATGTTGCGAGCTGCCTTCTTATTTCGCAGACATTCACTTTCGCTCGCGGTACACTGTTATCGCACTGACACGACGAATCATGAATGAAAGTGAAAGCGAAAGTGAATGTCTCCGAAATAAGAAGGCAGCTCGCAACATACGTCACAATCGTTTCATGCCCATGTAACGCATTTGCATTTGGGGGGCGGCTGATTTTCGATAAAAAAGTCGATATATCTTCGTTATGTGATCATGGATTTTAATGAGACTTGTATCATTCTTCATGGTATTATTAGGTCTATATCGTCAGCTAAAGAAAATCCTGGGGTGGACTATCCCTTTAAAAAGGTATAGACCAGTTTTGTAAATGCCCCCCTCTCAAAAAATGAAATGGAAGCTCTTATTACCAATCATGTGAAAGAATATGTTTTGACTATAAATACGTGAGGATACAAATTTTGCCGGGAAACTGCCTACTAATTGATGTATTTGGTAAATTATCATATCGATCCGGCCTGGATAGATATCACGAATGCACTTCAACATTGAACATTTGGGCATGTATTTCTGCTTTTTTGCGAATTTAGGTTGAAGTATTGCCATCTAAACCTCAGAAAGCGATATTTAAACAATATTGAATGGATATTTTGCACCCAAAACCCTTGAACCGCAATTTTACCACTACCGGTCTATATCTTTAAAGTCAGACAATGTAGGCCTACGTGTATCCTCATCTCAGCGCCATGGTCAAATGTCGTCTCCTCTTTCCCAGCCTCTCTCACATTACATTGTATGAATTAAACATGAACTTGCGGTTTAGGTGTCTGGTGATTTAGTATCCCAAGGGCGAAATATTTTACATCAGGTTTTTTACAAATCTTCCTTCCTTGGCCTTTGCTTTGCTTTCTTTCTCAAGTCTGTCTGTCTGTCTGTGGCAAGAGTAGATTACAATTTAAAGCACGGACAGTAACATTTAGTCATTTAATGAGATTAAAGTTTACAATATGTCTCTCTTATTGTTTATTTCTTTATATTGTTAGGAACATTAAAGCTGAGCTGATGTTATGGTACAAAATGGAGGGCGAGGGAAAGTAACCCTAATTTTTTTTTTTTTTGGGGGGGGGGGGGCATTGTGGATCCGCCCTGGTTGAGAGTAGCAAGTTACGCATTTCACTTCCAAGGTGCTTTGTTATGAAATGAAGAGATTGTCCAAATTCTTTCTCAAACATTGCAAAAAAAATGTAGGAATCAGTCATGATTTTTCTCGGAGAGTGGCCTCATCATGCAATCATGAGTCAGAGAAGCGAGAATGCATTATTGAAGTGAAAAAAAAGGAGCAAATTTCAACAACTAGTGGGGGGAGGAGCAGAGAAAACCGTGCAATCAAGACATCACTTTCTCACACTCGACCGTTTTTTCCTCAACCTTTAACATACAGACCCTGAGGCCTTAATTTAAAAAGGTGATTAAACATACACCATGTTCTTGTCACCAATATGGGTAGCCAACAAATCAGGAAAACAAATTTCAACAAAAAGATGTTTTAGTTTTTTGTTTTTTGTTTTTGGCGTGCTAAGAGGTACTCAGTGATTTATACCGTAAAGTATCTTCATCGATTCAGGCTCTAAGCTTGTAAAGGAAATTACATGTAGTATAGAAGATACCTGATGATAGCATCGTAGTTTTTTGGGATTGTCTCCTTCTCAATTATTTGTGTCCCAAAGTAAAAAAACATATGGAAATTTACTGTTTCACTCCTTTCAAGTTTCTACTGACACTGTGCACTCTTCATTATTAATGTTGGTAAACATTATATGATTAATAATAATCCCTTCTGCATCACTGTCCCATGAATGCTTAATGTTCAGATGATGTCACTGCATAACTATCAAACATTTAGGAAGTGATGGATTACTGATGTCACATGTGATTAACGGAGGCTAGTGTGGTATCCCACAGGACACACCTTTATGATCATCACCCCCATGCCCCCCTCCCACCTTCAATCTGTATGTTGGCACACGTCTGCTAACTCTGTCTCTATTTTCACATTTATACATAATTGAATGAAGGCCTTGGCTTCTTTGTGTTGTTGTTGTGTCTGCCCCTAGATATTCTCACAGAATTTGTAGTACATTATTGGCATCGTTCTTTGGATGCCCTTGGGACAGCCCCCCTCCCCTTCCTCTCCCCTTCCTCTCCCCTTCCTCTCCCCTTCCTCTCCCCACCCTGAATTTATGATACATGAATGGGCTGCTGTTGTGTCATGTGTTTGCTTTCCTCCATATTGAGTAGTACCCCTAATGTGCTTCCGTCGTTTGGATAAAAATAAAGAGTTTAAATTGATGTGCAAGACTTTTATATTCATGAAGTTAGTAGTCTTTGATAAGGGATGTGAGCATTTGATCCAATAATTAGGATTCAACCTTTGATGTGGCCATGAGATGGGAATAAACAGACTTCTTGTCAAAGAAGATAGAGTTTTCTCATTCAAGGTTTTCTTTTAAAATTAGTACACCCTAATCATTGTAGTGTTAAATTTTAAAGGAGCTCTTTTGCATTGCTGATTTATAACTAAATATTTTTCACATTAATTTGTTTATATTAGTGTTCCTTCACCACAGTTCCTCTTTGAAGTTTCCCACATTTACATGTATTTCTCTTGCTGAGCCTGTATACATGTATTTATTTCCCTCTTAATATTATAGCTGTTTTGCACAAGATTTCTTTCTGCCTTAGAAAATGTCATTCATATAAAATATTTGAAAATGCTAAACTCAACATTTCCCTGTAGTTCAGTGCCTACTCAAAATGAAATAAAGGCAGATCTTTCATTTATATTAGGGATTTATTTTTGTACCGAGTGTATTTGAGAGTAATTACAGACAATAGATATGTTTGGGGAAATTGCATCGAAAAGTATATTAAAAATGGAAAATTTGAGGATAATCATCCTCTGACTATAGTACTAACATTGTGCACTTAAATGAAAATTTAAGATCTTATATCAGTACTAGTGTATGTATCATATATTACCTGAGATGCTTGTGGAGAAGAGCCCTCGAAATTTGATTTGATTTGATTTGATTTGATTTGATTAATTGTCATTTATATGGGTTAACAAACTAAACTCATTCATGTTTTGATTTACTCATGGTTTAAAGTATGGAATTTGCTGAAATACCCACAAGATACAAATCCATTTAAAACATTAAAATACATTCAATATAATTATAGCAGAGACATTGTCTCTGTTAAAGAAGAAAGCAAAATACTAATCAAGATTTGTTGTTTGTTTAAGAATGTGTCCTAAGAAATGCTCATTAGCTCTTTGAAGGCCCAGTTTGATTGCAATGATTGTTCTTAATTCAAAAAGTTGTCTCAAATTGTAAAAAATATCTTATCTGTTCAAAAAAAATTGTATATATTTTTTTAATTAAGTTGTTTTCTGTATTACTATTACCTTTTAAAGTTCACCCTCATATTTTCATCTCCGGAAGAACAATTATCTGTCAAAAAGAGTTGTGAACTAAATTTCTGGGAACCCTCGGTAGCAGCATTCATTGCAAGGCTTTTAGCTAATTAAATCTGTCAGGATTTTAGTGTCATGGATCTTCAAGGGTTTGAAAGGATTGAAGGGAGGTAAGGTTGCATCTCCATGAACATTCATTATTTGCTGAATTCACAGTGAGAATGAAAAGTTATTGTGTGCTGTGCAGAAGAGCATAGACAAATTATTAACAACAAAAGAAGAATGTCCATACTGAGTATACTTATGATTGCTGAGATAATAACATCATTGGAAGTGTCATGGCATAATGGTTCATTCACTTGACTCTCGATCCAGGGATTTAAGGTTCGAATCCCAGTTTGGGACTGACATCTTTCGGCAAGACCTTAATCCACAATTTTCACTCTCCACATAGGTGAATATATTGGGTACCTGGCAATTGCTGGGGTAACAATCACTGTAGGGCCCTCAGCAAGAAAAGCATTGATGCTGATGAGGCTTCCCTGGGTAAACAAATTTATATTATCATAATAAATGAATTGTGTTGCAAGCATAAGTTTTGACAAAGAGCATACAAATGTAACAATCATTACAAATCCAAATTTTCTTTATAAGAAATGGGAGTTAGCGGACCAGTGTGAAATTAGATTTAAGTTTTGTTTTGATCCTGAATTTTAAAAAAATCTTCTGTCATTACAACAACTTAGAATTACTTTTAAGAAATATGAGCCAGCCGGCCGGCCGGCCGAAGAAAAACAGATTATCAGAAGCAGGTCTGTTGATAAGGGAAGTCTAATCTTCCGGCTGCCATTCTGCGTCACATGCAGGTAGTGGACTGTCTGCTCTCAATTGATTTTTTAATGACCCTATTATTATTAAGGTCATCTCTTTTCGTGATTCATTCTTCATCACTAATTACAACACCAGGCAATTGGCATTGCAGCAGTCGATTAGAGATGGTTATTTAATGTGCATTCCCAGCGGGAATGATTACGATTATTCTGTGCACTCATTCAGACTTTTCTTTTTGTGTGTGAATGTCTTAAATTGAACCATTGTGTGACAAAATCTCATCAAGGTTTTTTAAAAGTCCTTTTGAAACAGCTAAAACTTGATGAAAAGTGTTGATTTGTCATTTAAGTGTTGTACAGTATTTGCTTGTGCACAACCTTGATTAGATTATTCCCAAGGTACATTGTCAAAACCAATTCAAAATGGAGCATAATCATAACATTATTGGCCATTTGTGATTAAAAAAATGTTGGTCTGTTGTCAGTATGGTGTAGGTCTTTGGAAAAAAAATCACAATATCAACACTTGTGTCTTGTAATTTAAGGGGATACTTGTCTTTGTTGAAAGTAGGTTTTTATTTGAAAAATGATGTAAGAATACTGCTGTTCATATAATTTGCCATCAGGAATATCGTATGCCATCATGGCCAAGAGCTTTCTGCTAAGACTAAGGGTGTTAAGCTCACTTCTATCATTTTACGGAGACTCATTGACATGTTGGCAGACAGTTTCTTTGAAAGATGTAACAACTTTCTTTGTTTCAAGTGCAGGTCCTTATAAGCAGTCTCCCAAGTAAAGAGGTATTCAAGAAACTGGTGACAAGTGTGTATGGGTTTCGCACCATAAAGAGTGCCCATTAAGTGCATCACACATATCTTTCAGACCTCTTAATACGTAATTATTTCATCTTGCATTGCTGGTACTTAGAATGTGTGTACCCCTCGCGCAGGGTACTGAAAATCATGAGCGTGAAATTAAACCGTATGAACTCCTGGTGGATTGAATCTTCTGGTCGAGTAATCTATGTGCATCTAAGAGGTCCCTTCAGCCTTGAGAATGCTCCATTTGCAAAATTATTCTTCCTTATATTATCTCTCTCTTACTTTTCTCTTCACATCTCATGAATTTGTTAAAATTTTCTTAGCTGCCTAATTCTCCAGACAATCTATTGATTTTCTTTGTCAAGTGCATTCATTGTGAATCACCTTTCTACAGTATATGGCAAGAGCCAACTGCATAGTCTGCAAGGCACAGACTCTGATTTGATACTTTAACTTAAATCCTGAAGCTTTCAGCAGAGCCTAGATCTGCCAGTTTTGACTGGCAAATAAGGAACAGCTTCTAAAGTACAGGGCCCATCGTAGTCTCATATTGCAGACACAAAACGTTTGACAAGGGTCTGTGCCCGCAAACTACCAGCTGTATTAATTGAATATGTGTTTAAAAAAATTCCTTTTCTTTGCTCATAGGAGCTTTTTTTCAATGAAAAGTTGAAAAGAGAGTATTCTGTATAAGGTGGTTCCTATTTTTTGTAAGCCTTCCAAAGATAAATTGTATGCTGCATCTATGTATCTTTTAGGCTTTTCTGAAGCCCTCCTGCATCTAATGTATGTTAATTATGCATTCAATATATTTGTTTAATTTCATTTATTATCTGTATAAAATTATATACACTTAAAATATTGTATCAAACCATATTATGTTCATGAAAATGTATGATGAAAAAGAGAAAAAAAGATGCAGAAACCAATAAATCAAATCAAATCAAATCAAATATTAAAATGATAGTACCACCTGCACAGTATCACAGATTATATGCATAATGTATTCAATGATGAATTGATAGGCCGAATGTGATTTTTTTTTTTCATTAGACATTTAGAGACTAGAACTTGAGTATTTGGTACAGATGTTGAAATGGTATTCAGACTCAATTTACATGTTTATTATTGTCCTGCTTTATAACATTTTGGCTAGTATTAATTGTTGATACATTTTTGTAAATACATGTACTGCCTAACAAGCAAAATGCTTGCCTCATAAATATGCATGTACAACACACAACATTGTATCAATCTGCTAGCTCTCATGTAACACTCTTTCTTTGGCTTTTTTGTTTTGTTAATCACAGTTTTTCACATTCACATATTACTCTTTATCCGTCTTTTCCTTCTTCTTTCGTATCTGTAATTTCTCTTTATTTTATTGTGTCGTTCTAATCTCCATTCCCCCTTTAACTGCAGCCAAAAGCTATTTTGATGGCGGATGGAAAGCTTTTGAAACATTTACAGAGCTGACGGGAAACTTGTATTGATTTTTATCTACAGTAGATATCAACATACTAGCTTCGTGTTCTCAAGAAAAATAGGCCTCTCAAATAGGTTTCTCAAATAGGCCTCTCAAATATGTCTAATATTATGCCTGTGAGGGGTTCACAATGTTAATTGCTTATTTTTGTTGTAATGCAATTTAACTGCAAATGTACTTATATTGTTGAGTAGTAATCTCTCCCTATCTACGTTTTCAGGAGTCAATGTCTCAAGCATACATGTAGATATGTTTATAAAAGCAGGTTGATAACGTAAGCAGTATTTCTGTTATTATCATTTTCCCTTGTCTGTTTTTTTTAATGAATGTTTGTTAACTACATGTATTTAATTATTTTTCTTGATTAATTGCTTTCCTCCCACCTTCGTCGTAAATCATTTAGCCGTTTTCTTTTTTCAGAGTTGTCTTCCCCTTTTCTTTTTCTTCATACCGCATATATATTATATACGAGCTGTTTACTTTTTTTTTCTCTCCTTTTTTTGGGGGTGTCTTTCTGTATTTTTCTCACTCTCTATCTTTCTGTCTATATCTGTCTATCTCTGTCTATCAGCTGATTGGCCAGCTGTAATGTCAATTTATCACTTCAAAATAAGTTTTTTTTTAATCGTGATTAATTGATTGTAATGTAACTGTTTAATTGATTAAAAAACATACATTCAAAATAGCAACCAAAGGAAGAAATGAATTGAATTTACAAAAGATAAAACATTACTATAAAGTACATTACATTGAAAATTTGATTAAATGACATACAATAATATGCACAGTAAGTAAGAATAACATTGCACACAAAATATCAACAAGAGAATGAAAAAAAAAACAGGGAAATGAAAAGGACAGACAAGATAAAGCTTGAAATAGAAAAAGAGTGAGAATGATATGTTTGGGTAAACATTGACATTTAGAAAAACAATATTATTTCAACCAAGGACGTTTCTTTATACAATTTCATACAAATTTCTTTTAGTGTGAAGTCGTGAACGGGCTTTAAATATAGAGCGGAATTTGTATATGAAGGAGTATGAAGTACAAGCAAAATGTACAATAAGTACTGTTGCCACTTGTGCAGCACCTACGTTGGTTGTACTTTAATACTCAATGCACAGTGATTGCAACTCCTCACTTCAGAATTGATTTCATTTGCAGGTACATTTAGCCTTTCTGTTTAAATCAAACTTTCCATCAGTCACAAACTGTGGACTAATAATTCACTCATGAGACAGTATGTTGTTTGATTTTGAAATTGAGTTTTGTTTTATAAATTGTTTGAAAGTGGTTTGGTGGAAATGTTAGTGCTGTGGTGGTTGTAGTGAAGAAGTAGTAGTAGACAGGCAGAGGAGATGGAGGAGGAGAGGGAAGAACAGGAGGGGTAGGAGGAGGGGGTGGGGAAGAAGAGGCAGGGTAGAGAGAGAGAGAGAGAGAGAGAGAGGGGAGGGGAAGGAGAGGAGTACTTTACACTCTTTCCATCTGTGATATGGCCCTTGTAATTGAACAATGCATCTGTTTGGAGCACAAGAAGGGCATTAACTCTTTGTGTAGTATATGAAGTGATACCCTTCCTTCTCCAGACAGACGAAAGAGTAAAGCAATATGACTGATGAGAACTGACAAACCTTTCTTCCATATCCTTGGCTCACTATTCGTACAAATACAAAAAAAAAATATACCCTTATCAAACGCCTGTAATTTATTGTGCCAATCTCGCGTTTTCTGTGGCATGGAAATTGTCGGTTGTTGGAAAGATCAAAGTCAAGGATTACGCCATGATGAAGGATGGATAGGGGTACGAGTGATAAATGAGGGATTAGTTTCTGATATGAGACTTCTGATCCATCTTGCGGTTGAGATGATGAACTCGCTTTCAGGCATTTAGAGATCAGCAGAACAGCCTAGTTTGCTTCAATGCCTGCAATGATGCCAATTTTCAAGCTATTGCCCGCTTTCTTTTTGATGCCTGATCTTAGGCTCTGTCACTTCTGCGTGTAGCCTTTCTAGGTTAATACTGTCAGAATTGGGCTTTATACCGGTGTATAATGAAGGTACAAACCCCTTTCCGACATATTTAGCTCTGAACTCCCTTTGCTTTGTAATCCTTGCAAGTTGGAAAAGGAAACTCATATCAACTAGAATTCACATATACATTATATACCGGTATAAAGAAACGGTCTGCCTGCCTAGAAGAGTTTTTAAGAGAACTAGATCAGGAGACAGATTAATCTTGCGACGTCAGCCAAGTTGGAATACAATGTTTGCAATGTAAGGCATCGTGGGAGAGAAGACAGAACTAGATGTTGACCAAGTTTTGCTGAAAATGTGTAAGTGCTTTGCATGAAGGTACCTGGTAATAATTGTGTGGAGCATTTAGTATTGATGAGTACCAGTTGGTATCCTTGAAATCTAGTTTATTTTATTTGCATTTTGAAAGCGTGAGTATTATCATTCCACCATCCACAGCATTGCAGAAGCACTCGCAACACACTGTATGCAGAGATGCTACTGCCATTTTATGAGTCATGATACCTTATGCTATATTCTGTGTTTAACATTCTAGTTTATTGAATCATCCAGAAACAGCCTTGATGGACCTCGAAATGTAATTGGCCAAATCATGTCCAGGGTCCCGTAGTAGTTTTAGTAGTCTCTTAACCAGGATACATAGCTGGATGGACAATAGACCGATTGACACTGCAAAAAAAAAAAAAAAAACTTTTTAGTAAAATACAATTTCCACTACTGGAAAAACCTGTCAAAAATCTTTGGTGTTTGCTTACGGTATTCTTTTTTCATGCGTGTGTAGTGCACACTTGGATCTTGTAATAATATTAAGATTACCAAATTGTGAAACCAGTGACAAATGACACCTATACTCTTTTCACACTGGTTTTGCTTAACCCGTACTTTGCTTAGCCCCGTACTATCCTTAACCCCGGACTAATTTTTTGGGCTTTTCACACACGCTGTTTTTAGTCCCGTACTAGCGCCTATTCCGGAATAAGAAAATTCATGCTGTTCTCACTGCAATTCTTAGCCCCGGACTATATGATTAGACAGTGGGCTCCTTACTTGGCATCTGGCCATCAGCGATACGCTCCATTGCGTAGTACCGGACTATTTTTAGTTTCTGTTCTCATTCATTTGCTTGGCACCGCGATTGCGGAGTTAGCAGGAGTTAACACCACAATTGCGGGGTTAGCCCTGCTATTTTGCAGGGCCAGCTAACCCGTACTATAGGTGGGGCTAGCCCACTTTGGTAAATACGAGTCTGAACGGAAAGTGGAATAAGCTTAACCCGGACTATAGGTGGGGCTAAAACCCGCCCTTAACCCCAACTATAGTACGGGGTTAAGCAAAATTTTGCCAGTGTGAAAACAGTATTAGAGGGAAACATAAATAGGCTCTTATCTTAACTCTTTGAATACTAAGCCCGGAATGACTCGGGCTGGGGTCTACATATAATCCATGTTCTGTTATTCTATGGGCTAATGTTCATGATATACTGAGTATTGTCTAAATCACAACATTTGCACAGTAAATACAATACATGCAAGCGATACATCTCATTGCATATTTAACAATTAAGTCTGCAAATTAGCACTGCATCAGGAGGTAACATTGAGGTAATGAGTGATGGCAAGGACATAATATATGGGGCAAACCTTGAATTTGTTAGTGTTAATGTTGCTTATTATGTTGAACATTGAGAGTAAATTTCACAGACAAATTGTCAATTCTTTGGACCATGAAGTTGCTTTGTATACCAGTAATACAATAAAGCCCTTACGATGTGATGTACGTGTACTGTATCCCCAGGGAGTCCATTCAGAACACATTCAAGTTTTTATATGTTGGTATTCATGACGATGAACCAGAAGAAAATGATAAAGCCATTTTTGATCAGTCGGCATCACGTGCTAGAAACACGTTTTAAAAGTGGGTTGCTCGAAGCAAGCCAAGTTTTCTAATAACATGGGATCCAGGCATAGGTTTTAAATAGATTAGTCATAAAAGATCGTGGCTATTTAAAGCAACCTCCTATCTTCCCAATGGACCTAGATTCATTTTCAAGGCAGGAAGCTTGTGCATGTTGAAATATCACTAGGAAGGAAATGGATGTGAGAAGAGCATATCTTTTTTCTTCTTCTATGGGGAGGAAAAATTACTTCTGTTGGCAAAAAAATGAAGTATGGGGTCTGTTAGTCTGATTGTATATTGTACTGTTTTGTTCTTTGAAGGAGAAAGGGTACTTAGGGAAAAGTGGAAAGGATTGAAAGTAAGCTCTAAAGCAGGAGATTGACTGGAAGAGATACAGTGAAAGAATGAGAGTTAGCAGGATGGAGGATTGAAGAGAGAGGCTACAGAGAGACAGAAAGACAGAGAGAGAGAGAGAGAAGGAATGAATGAGTGAGAGTGGGTATGAGACACTCAATTTATTCATTAAAAAGCATGACAGATATATATATATATACCCGGTAAACACATGTTCCAAAGAATACATTCTGCTTCAGTTTCAAGCAGAATTGTTCTTTCTGTTTTCACAGCACATACTGGCCATGTCGCTGTTATTTCGTTCTTAGGAATACAGAATCTGATAGTGCATACAAATTTACATTGTAACTGAACCCTCGCATGTATTTATATCGATTAGGTAGACTCTGGGACAGGAGTTTGCCATGTCTCCTGTTAGTCCAGATTCTGTCCGGTTTAAATTTTTATTCTTCTATCACATGCATCGCTCCCATACACAGGGCGATGTCTCCGCTCATTGCGTGACCCCCCAAAGTACCTTAAAAAAGGACGGTTACGGAATGAGAGGAATGGCAAGTCTACTTTCAACGTTGAGGGTGTGTTCTTTTATCAGCTGATTGGGCGCGCGGCACAGAAACGGTACAGAGGCTGGAGTAGTCTTCTGTGTGCTTTGGGATAGATGCCCTAACCACTGATGATATTTACTCACCCTTACATGCGGGGTAACAACTGGTGTGCATCCGTTCTGGTGAAAAATTGGAGCATTGCTTACAAGTGCCAATGAAGTCGATGATGATCATGATTTTTTTATTTAAAGGGAGTACATCAATATTCCAAACTTACTGCTGACCTGTTAACTCATTTTAAGCATACATTTTGAACAATTTTTACCTAATTACTAAAAAGCTTGCCAGAGGCTTGCTTGACATAGCAACAATGAATGTATAAATGCAAAGTGTATTTCATCCACAGAGATGCCATTATTCATAAGAGGTGAATGAAATGGGTGGTGACCAGGGGTTTATACTAGAGAGAGTTTAACATGCATGAATTTAATTACAAATGAGTAAACAGGCCTAAAATTTCTTGCAAAAATTCACTTTTTCCATTTTCAAGAGAAAAGATCATGACTAAACAAGTGCAGGTGTCAACAAATGATTTTAGGTAAATAGAGAGTCTATCCCATAAAACGTGTTTGATATCATTGAAGCTGTGAGCTATAGTATCCAATGCAAAATATCCAGGTTTTGAATGAAATGACTCATTGCTGACCAAACTGCAAATTACCAAATTACAAATTCTAAATAGTTATCCCTACTGGCTTTACTATTCAATTTCAATATTGAAATGTACAAGGCTGCTGAATCTTACTGTGGTTTAAAAATTAAGATAAATGTAAAGGACTTGTAATTTAGTTCATGACATTTTGTATACAAAATCTGGTAATTTTGTGGTACTTCTACTTTTTGTCATACCATTTGTTAGGTGTGGATAGCCTGGATTGATCAGGCTATCCTGTATGACAGTAATGTATCATGACTCTCTCATGACTGAAACATTCTTGTAGACCATGACTGTGTTAACATGGTTGCAACATTCTACGTACATGTAGGTATGCTAAAATACTCTTTCTTTGATTAAAACCAGTCCAATTTATAGTGATCGAGGGAACATTGTTCCTCTCCACTGCATTAGTAAGCATTCTATTACCATGCAATTTCTTTTCGAAGCCTTGTTTTCATTTGATGTACATTACTGAAGGATTTATCTCTTGTTTGGTTCTCTAGTGTTAAAATTCAGAGCAAACATTTGGTTCTGTGAGAATTTTGATTGTTGTCAATGTTGTAGCATGACTGCCTGTGTGGGAAGGGAGAGAGGGGGAGGGAATGGAGGGGGGAGGGGGGAGGGATGGACAGAGGGATGGACAGAGAGGGGAGGAGAATAGGGTGAGAGAGAGAGGGGGGGTGGGAAGTAGCAGAGAGAGAAGGAAAGAAAGAGAGATGGGGAGGTGGGGGAAGATTAAAAAGAAGGAGACAGAGAGAGAGAGAGAGAGAGAGAAGAGAGACATTAAATGCCAGGAGAAATCGATTGAGCAGCTTGTCAAAATACACATGTAAAATGTTAATGTGTAATGAGGACTTCTCTCTCTCTCTCTCTCTCTCTCTCTCTCTCTCTCTCTCTCTCTCTCTCTCTCTCTTTCTCTCAAAACATCTAGTGAGAGCCAGAAGGGCATTAAGTTCTGTAATGAGGTTGTGAAGAGTCCCATTCTGTCATCTCCATGCTCTCAATTAACACAGGTTATAAAAGTTTCAGGAGCTATGGCTATCTTATTCCCAGAAAACCTCTGTGCACCCCTCTCTTTCCACATATGATTTTATGGAAATGTTTGTTTGGGCATGGGAGTACTTCTGCCAGCTACATGTAAGAGTAACCTGATTGATAGCAAAAAGGTGCAGCATCCATTCTCATGTATAATGAATTCTGTTTGTGTCAGGTGTTGCGCCCCACTTTCTTTTTTCATTTTAAGGCCAAATGACCCAGTTTTTTAAAGGATATTGGGGCACGCTCATTAAAAAAGCTACATGTACATTGTAAGTGGATTTCGGTTCCCCGGTGAAAATGCAGTATGATGAAAATCAATATTATTTTGTCTCTCTCGTTTCCTACTCTGTTAATGTTAAGGAGGCTGTTTTTGCAAAATTAGGATGGTTGTAAATCTAAATGAATTTTTTTTTTTTTACTCTGTCTCTGTCAGTTTTTGTCATATTTGAACATGATAGCCCCATCAGTAATCAGGCAATGTCCCCTCAAGCTTTTGTCAGATATTTTAGACACATGCATATACCACTTCTACTTCTGTCTTCCCCTCATCTCCATTCATGATCACATAATCCTAGATTTGCCCCTCTCCCTCCCCCTCTCTTCCCTTTCCCCTTCACCATTCCCCCTTCCTCCAGCCGTGGTCAAATAAATAACCCTGGATCCACCATTGGGTTAGATGTGGTTGCTGATTGAGAAGTTTTTAATTTTCTTAGATCATGATCATAAATTATGTGGAATATCCTACTTACCAGTAGGTCATGATGGCCAACGTATGATGTCATGAATGATGATGTCATAGATGTATGATGTCATGAAGGGTGAAATCCCCAATTGTTTTGTATGGTATAGAATCCTCTTTAGCTTTATAGATATTATGCCATAGGTCAATGTGCCGAATTACTTGTCATGCGGATGCTATTGCACTTGAATTCTATCTCAAGTGGGCAACCAGAGATTAGACATTTGCTAAGATCGTGATCATAAATTAAGTAGAATATCCTACTTACCGGTAGGTCATGATGGACAATGTATGATGTCAGGAATGATGATGTATGATGTCATGAAGGGGGAAATTCTCCAATTGTTTTGTATGTGGTTTAGAATCCTATTCAACTTTATAAATAATATTATGCCATAGGTTAATGTGCCTTATTAATTATCACGTTGAAGCTACTGCACATAACTACTATCTCAAGTGGGCAACCAAATATTAAATATTTGATGAGTTTTACAAACAAATAATGCCCTCTTTTATTGATAATTGTCAGCTTTAGCTTGAGTTGGAACTCATCCAGGGTTCAAAGTCTACTCAAGGTATATATCTATTATGCTCATTTCCATTATGAGTATTTCTTCCTTCATTCATTCTTCCTGTTAACATTATTAGTTAACATTTCTGTGCATTTGCTAGTATGTTGATTTCTACTTTGTTTCTACTCTTATGCATATAAACAAAAAAGATTTCATTGTTATGGATTATGGACCACATATAAATGGCATTGCATTGAATGTTTATACATGTAGTTATGCACAACAGTTACTGTTTTGATTTCTGAATTAAGCAGGAAAATGTACACACTTAAAGGTAATCTTTAGTTCTGGTAATCACAAAAAATGTTTTTCACCGAATGCGAGAAGAATTCACACCTAATATCAAGAAATGTCAATGAATAGTATTTGCCAGAAGAATTGAAAAGTAAATCTATCTTATGCTAACCTTGATAAATATTAAAACTCTACAAATCGTTATTGTTCTCAATCGAAGCTCAATCATATATATGGGCCATGCAAACGATCATCATATATTGCTTTGTACTGCTTTGTAATGTAGCTGTTAATACATGATATGACAAATATGTATTCTGCCTACCAGCTGGAAAAATATTTTCCTTTTACTATTAACATGAGTTTCGATTTATGGCGCTATGCCTGGCAATGTCTCCCAGCTCAGTAATCGGTGTGTTAACTCACCACTCAGAAACTACAACAACACTCAAATTTGTCTGTCATCTTGGTTTGAAAGTAATCTGTCTTATAGATCTCAATATGTAGTCTATAATAATAATTCCTCAAATTTGTTTTCTATTAATGGTGTACCACAAGGTTCTATCCTAGGTACTCTATTGTTTTTAATTTACATTAATGATCTTACACATTCTTCTAAAAAAGACATTGTCACTATTATTTGTGACAAGTTCACAAGCACAAATCGGCGCCTTCAACTGCACCTCGCTGTTAAATGAAGGTCTTTCCCCACGTGGGTTTTCGGCAAATAAAAAAAAAAAAAATTGTTTTTTGTTTGTTGTTGTTTTTTTTGCCCCAAAATAGGGGTGCTCCTTATACACAGGTGCGTCTTATACACAGAGATTTACGGTAGGTTGTATCGTTATGAGAAAAATTAGTGTAGCCAGGTGTGCATGATAGACTACTGTGTATCTTTGACAGGGAGGCTGTGAAAATGCCTAAGAGAAGATATTCTCTCTTTATCCAGTATCTTGTGAGAAAATTTGTAAGAAAGACAGGAAAAGGGGGGGATACAGATAGAGGTAGAGAGAGAGGGAGAGAGATGGGGGAGAGATCGGGGGGAAGGGCAGAGAAAGGGAGAGGAGGAGAGAATTGTGGAGATGGAGAAAGCGAGAAATAGAGCAAGGGGAAAAATAGAAGAGTAAGTGATAGAAAGAGAAAGTGTAAAAAGTGGCACCCATCATGTCTTCTCATCAATGAGGTCAATGGGATGGAACCGATAGACAGACTCAAAGGACACCCTCTTTGACACTTGATACCAGCGATCAACACTTCACCGACACTGTCACACGTCTTATATGAGGAGTCAAGTAGATGTATTTTGAACTGTTACATATGGTCATTCGATGGCAGCAATTCTCATTTGTAAGAGTCAGGATTCTTTTTCTCCAAAGAATCAAATAATTAAAAGATTCAAAGATTCAAACCAAACTTCATTGCCACTGTGATACATCTTGCGTAGTGTCGTAGTCGAGTGGTTTAAGCACTTGACTTGAAATTCAAAGGTCGTGGTTCGATCCCCTATACGGCACTAATGTCCTTTGGCAAGGCATTCATCTTCATTTGCCACAATCGACCCAGGTGAGGTAAATGTGTACCTGGCAGGAATTAATTCCTTGAAATGCTTGAAGAGCGGTGTAATGGCAGCACAGCTAAAGCCGGGGTAATGATTAATGCGCCTCAGAATAGAATTTCTAGATAGACGGCGCTATAGAAATGCCTATTATTATTATCATTATTATTATAATTATTCTTGAAGTGTTCCATATCATGATATGGTCCCATTGATGCAGCAATGCTCATTCTTAAGAGTCCCATGTTTATTGGTAATAGTAAGTTGATGCAACAATACTTGCTAGTAAAGATTCTTGTTTTAAAGGCAACAGTTAGGTCTAATAATGGTGGAAATAGAATTTCACAGATCAGAACCATCTTACTCTGGCATAGCAATGCTTCAAATAACTGGTAAACCTGCAAAACTGAATATACTGAAAAAACAACTATTCCTTTAAGTATCTTATATAATAATTCCAAGATACAGACTATATAATTTCCTGATCACCCCCATATACCCCCCCCCCCAGTTTCTTTTCCCTCTTCCTTCTCTGTTTGCTTCCTATACCAACTTGTTGTTGTTTTCCCTGTATGTATTCCTCTTTCAAAAGGTTTGTTGTCATTAATACATTCTCATCCTATCAGAAGGCGTTCTGAACATTACATAATCTGACAAAGACCCAGCATCACCTATTGATCTCCCCAATTGAGCCTTGGCAAGGATTCATGAATGGTGGAATGGGAGTATTGATCACCGGAGGTGCATGAATATAGCCTATTGTCAGACAAGAATGACAATTAGATAGAGGGAGATGTGACTGTTTGATGAAACAGTTAAAGCTGTCACAATTGATCTAGCAGTTAGTCTATTTCTTTAGACCTATAATTTTCGTAAAGATAGAAAAGAAATATTAATTTCATAAAAATCATTATTGAGTACATTTATAGGTACTAGCACTGGTGATATACATGCACCTGGCACTTGCTGTGAGGCTATGCACTTTAGAAACAATCTGATGTTATATGACTTCTTAAAAATTTAAGTTTTGTGACAAATGATTTCACCTGGCTATTGTTTTTATGGTATGTTGCTTTTTATACTAACCTTGTTGATTCATTCCAGGGTTGATGATTTAGAAATTGTTGACATTAACTCTTTGTAAGTAGAATAAGCTACTCACATAGGGCTGTTACGTAGACTAATTATTGTCTTATATATTCCCGATTCAAAGGGAAGGGGGGTATAACCAGGGAGGTCCGTGACTGTACACCCTCAGCACAATATTGAATAGCCATCATTTCACTTGTTTTGTGCCACAACTGAAGAATGCGTTGGAACTATAAACAGGTGTTTTTAAAAAACACGCTCTTCCGTGAGGTGAAGGAGAGTGCTCCCGGGACGTTCAACAAGGGATTATATGAAGCGATGCCTGTGCAATCAAGCTAACGGCTGCCAGAACACTAGTTTAACCCAGTCACACCTGGAAGAAGACATACAGTGTACTCATCAGAGCTAAAGGCTGTTCATGTATTGGGACAGATTATGGACATCACTTCATTGCCTTCTCAGGCACTTTGGATACTAACTGATTGCATAGGTGATAAGACAATCACAAGGCAGTTGTTTTAAATCTGGGATAGCTAGACGCGGAACTGTGAAATACTAGTGTGAATGTGTTAACGATGTGTTGAGAGAGTTTGACAGAGTCGTGAAAAATCATCAAGCAGATTGCTTAATTGACAACGAGCATTGGATGCACCCGTTTGAAGTATTGTTCAATCACCTCGAGCTAATGTTTACATTGGACAGGAGCTAAAATTTCCTTTCAAGTGAGATGTAGCAATCATGCAGTGTTGACAATGCTATATCTGTTTGAAGAAGAGGTACTCATTAACCATTGGTTTGCTTTTACCAGATTTTGGTGTAAAACTGTCCGATATGGCTTGTTCCGTTGAAAGGTAGACAAACTTTGCTCTATTTATCTTTCAAAACTCTTGAAACTTGAAAGGTTTGACATTCGTTTGCATCACTGATGTGTATCAATTCATCTATCTGGCATAATTTCCAATCTAGACATTCTTCTTGATCATCCCACTCCTATGATCCTTTCATCTTTTTTGTCTACATCTGATGTGTACGTGACAGCTCTCCAAAAGTAGAAACCCTTCTTGAAAAATCTACTGAAGGAAATTAATAGGCCAGCAGGCATGGAATAAAAATATTCAAAAGTTCATCGTGCTTCAGGCCCCAGACTGACAAGAACTCAATCATAATGGACATCAAGAATTCCAAGCAATTATTTCAAGATGAGGCAATGTGCATGAAATTAACAAAACAGGTTGATGGATGTTGGATAAAATCTTGTCTTGTGGAGAAAATGGGCTATAGAAATTTCTTGAACTTTTAAAAGGGATCATACTTGCATGAGGAGTGGATGACAATTCTTGTGTGTTCTGCGTTCGGATGATGAATACATCAGGATGAGTCGTCATAGCAAAACGTCATCTCTGGTAAGCCAGGTATAGATGCCATGATGAAGTAGTGTTTGTTCGTTGCTTTAGTAGAGTCATGAATTAACTTCTTCTCTCTTCATTTTCTTGAAATGAAAAGAAATATGAATAATATTTGATATTGATGTATACAGAGTTTACTCCAGATTTGTTAATTTTGTGTGGAGATGTGTAATGTACTATTGTTACGTGCTATATCATTACTATGATATTAAACTGTATTATACAACTGAGTAGATCCTTGTGATTTGATTGGAGGATTGTTGGTCACATGATATTCAATAGATATACTATTGCACGAGCGTGCATTTTTAGTACTGTTCGCCGTAGTACTATTCAACGAGCGTGCATTTTTGGTATGCAGACTGCGTACCTCTCTGCCCTGCGCGTGTCCCATTGTATTAGCTGCGTGCATCTGATGTGAAGGCAATCTGAATGTAATCGACAAGGCCTGACCCTAACTCAATATAAGGAGCAAAACATAATTTTTTTGAAAGATTAACGTTCTATTAGATCTACTTTGATGTTGTATAAGACAAATGAATGTTTTTATTCGTTGACAATATTCGAACTATTGAACTCATAAGCATTTATTATTTGTATACCATTGCATATATCTTGGGGTCTTTTGATAGTATATACTGTTGGTGGGGTGGGGAAAGGGGGAGGGAGGGGGAGGAGTCCCTTGATCATCATCATGCTTGAAAAATTGCAGTAAGATGTTTCTACCGCATCTCTGAATAGATTTATGCATATAATCAGGATCTTTTTTAAATACAAAATTATTGTATCCTGGCACTTTCCTACCACCTCATGAAAAATTGTAAAAGTTGAGACCAAGCGAATAAACCATGATGAATTATTTTATCCATTGATTACCAAATTAATCTACTGATTACTTTCGGCAATGGATAAACCCAAGTCTATTTCAATTAATTTGATAAAAAGCCCCGCACAAAGACACACGACCAGGGCTTAAAAAACATGTGAATCAATAGTATACTAATCAAAATTAGCCGGAGAGTGATTAAAACAAGGATCTGTCAGTTGCTGCTGTTGTTGTTGTTGTTGTTGTTGTGGTTAATACTCACTGCATCATCAGACAGACAAATGCATTTAATGCAGCATTATTTTAAACAAACTTTGGTTAGGCCTTCTCAATTGGATATCTAAGTGTGTAACTCCGTAATCTGAGTGCAATGTAAGAGGGCTCTGCTACAATTATTCACTGTTTGCATAAATAGTTACACGGAATGGGGTCACCTTGTAACTGATACCTTGACAACAAGAAGTCCAAGTGGTCGGTGTTTGACAATTTTACATTTATGGGAATTTGAATCAACTTGTCTCTACCATGCGCAAAAACACCTTAAAGGTACTATGTCCCATTTGCAGGCCAAAAAAATGAAAAAGTTAAATTCCAACTGCATTTGAAAGATAATACTAATTTAGAACTTCCCTAAAAAAGTTGGGGCTTGAAAATGTCTTCAAGTGGCAAAATAACAACTATTAGTTGTCAAATCGACTTTAGGGCTATAGAGCCCAAAAGTAATAGTCTTGATTTTCAGACAATTGTACCGATTACCGAATAGTCATACGTTTTATGCTGCGCAAAGATTCAATCAGTTTAATCTTGGCCATCACAAGAAGTGGGTTATTGATGTAGACAAATGCTCATGTACCCTTTACAACTCTTTTCATGTATGTTATTACCAAAGAAGAAAAAAAAGCCAGTCAGACACTCAATAATGTCTTACAGTGAAGTCTAGCAAGTAAACGGGTTTCCTTGCATAATTTGAATATGAGGACACTGCTAACGTTTAAATTTCACAGATAGGAAATACATGACATATTCATAATTCCTGCAAAGTTCTACAGCATTTGAGGTTGGCTGCAAAAGGGACATAGTACCTTTAAAGGGGAGGTCCACCCTGGTGTTAAGCTGGTTTTAATAGAAGCAGAACAATAGAGAAACTATGAAAGTTTGAGCAAAAACCAATTAAAAATAAGAAAGTTATGAATTTTTAAAGGTGCGACCAATCAAACATAAATTGGCAACCCTGCGACGTACATGTACTTTGTGCAGTTTCCTCCCATTTGCCCTGCACCAAATATCTTCAATATTTATATTTTCCCTTAAGAATTTTTTTATTCATACATTCACCCTACCAGTAAATATATTTATATTATATGAAACAAATCTATTCCATCATCAGTAACCAATAAATTGAAATTTTATTAAAATATTCTGTACAGAGAGGAGCCTCGCAAGGTATGTCATAGTGTTGCAAATTTGTGTTTTACTGATGACAACTTCAACAAATCATAACTTTCCTATTTTTGATTGCATATTGCTCAATCTTTCACTACTTTGTTTCTCTCATTTTTCTGCTTTGATTAAATCAATTTAATATCAGGGTGAACTCCTCTTAGAAAATATTTCCCTTCATACTGTAACCTGTACTACATGATCCTATATATAAAGACAACTTGTCTATAAAGACTGATTTTATTGTCTCCCTTGAGCTGTCTCTACATATCGGTTTCACTTTGCTTATTATTAATAGATAAATTTCTATTTTGTTTCTGGTCTACAGGAGGATCTAGAGAGCCATGTCCCCCTCTTTGCTGACCACGATGCCATCAGTGAACTCTTAGGGGGGTCATCTGCATACAGAGGCTCGAGCAGGGTGCGGGCAGAGGAACGAGACACACCCAGGACCAGGTCCCGATTCATGTCCCTGGATGTAACTGGCTCCTCCCCCAATCCCTTCCGAATACGGTCGCTTAGCAACCCAAAGGGGTCCAAACCTAAAGGTAAGAATATTGCTAAGAGTTTTTTTCTCTGAAATGTTTATGAAGTGCCCCTTT
Source organism: Strongylocentrotus droebachiensis (assembly GCA_035222895.1). Taxonomy (NCBI): domain Eukaryota; kingdom Metazoa; phylum Echinodermata; class Echinoidea; order Camarodonta; family Strongylocentrotidae; genus Strongylocentrotus; species Strongylocentrotus droebachiensis. The sequence continues at coordinate 44,856 of JAVYIG010003883.1, forward strand.
TGTACTAGCCTCAGGCGTTTTTCTTTGTTTGTTTGAAGGGAGAGGGAACTCTGTGAACACTGAGATGAGTTAATACCGTACCAGTTTTTGTTAAAACCAAACCATCCTATAAGTCTTAAGAATTGACATACCATAGAAACGCATGTTTATTCTATAACACATGTTCAACTAGATCTCCAAGATCTCCAAGCCTATGGCCCTTTAACTTTAAACTTTCTCCCACCAAAATATGTATTAGGAAGATTTAAGATGTGCAATTTAGTAGTCGATATTTAAGTTTGCATTAGTTGCAAAACATACTCCCTGCTTGTTTTAAAATCGCTAAAATTCTCTAACAATTGACTCCTAAAAAAAAAAAAAAACATAACTTTCTAATACCAATTCCAGTTTTGTCTCAAATTTCCAAGGTATCTTTATCTCATCATTTCACATACTCATGCTAAGTTCCAGGCTTCAATGTTCAAGATATAACCTTCCCAGCCAAATAAATTGCTTTCCCAAAAAACACTTTTCAAGGAAATTGCAAAGTAACTTCAACTTGCTCTGAATTTATGAGCTTTAAATACTTATGAGTATTGGTTGGTACTTGGTACTAATGTATTATTTATAAATGACAACTGTGTTCCAAGATTGACAGAATTTAATGATGAATATAAAGGCTCGCTTAATTTATAATAATTTGCTTTAAAAAATGGTAAATAAGTCAAGCATCATTGGATGCATATCAATGAAATAAGTTTGCAATTCTAGGAAGATCTTCATCCTGTATCAAGATCAATGACAGCATATATTGACGTCATGGCATGCATATCGTTCCAACGCGATTGCAGTTCTAGTTTTTCATATTGGTATTATTATCAGGGATATGTGACTATCCTCTATTAAAGGGACAGTTGAGTTCTTGTTTCAGACCGCAAATGTCTTCAAAGTGCATGGTTATTGCACTTATTCTTATTTATGACATTTCTAGTACCGGTACTCTTTTAGGACCTAAAAATGCTATGAAGGTAATTTTAGACCCCAAAATGTGTGAAATTTAGCCAATACAATCATACCTATTCAGCTCTACTTTAAAAAAATATGGTGACCGTTAATTAATTTATTAATTAATAATAACAATACATGGGCCAGCTGGTTGTGCATATTATAACTATAACGAAAAAGCCAACAAAAAGCCAACATCGGCATTGGCTGGAATAAAACGTATGAGGCGCTATTTCGTTTTTTCCGTTTTTTTCAAATTATCTAACACTTGTGATGATACACAAATATTAGAAATGGTTATATTTATGGATATTTCAGCCGTCTCTGAACCGAGTTTGATTAAACAAAGATGATTTTGTTCTTTAGATTCTATGTTCTTTCAATTTGACACTTAGTTTTTCATTATCTCACCAAAAATTTATTTGTGTAGCGCCCTCTGCAACAGAACTCAACTATCCCTTTAAAGACTTAAGTACATATGGAAGGAAAAAATGAATGTGGGTCCCTCGATACATCAAAGGATAAGCTGCATAGGCATCAAAGTATGAAGGTTTAGAAAGTGTTCACATCCAGGCAGTACGGGTCGTAATTTGTCCAATCTTCCAGCCGCGATGCTTTCATCACCCTTACAACACTTCATGTTGTTTAATCTTGTTCAGGCGTTATCCTCTGAAGAGCAGGATTGATGTAACCGCAGGTAATACGATCTCTAACAACTGTTTCAAGATAGCCTGGAGGCAAGTTTTTAATCAGTGAAATCTGAGACTGTGTAACACCCACTTCTCTCTTGTCTCTTAGTGGAATGAGGGGAAACCCCTAAAAGAAACTGACCAAATTAAGCTATACAGTTTTCTTGATAGGGGATGATTAACCCCCTTCCCCCAAAAAAGAAAATGCATTGTTAGAAGGGGATAAGATGGTACATTAATGAGGAAAAGATGATTTTATGTTAAGGCCCTTCTTAAATTGGCAATTATTTTCATGTGTTTGCAGACATGCCAACCGTTCCGATTTTAACGGAACTGTTCCGTTTTTGAAGTTTTTATAGCCCTAAAAAACGGAACGTTCCGATTTTGGGGAATTTGGCTTTCCATACATATAGCATTGACTACACTGGATAGGCACTTTCACGCACATGGTCCGTCCGCCGCCATCTTGTTTAATTCCGAAACAACACGGCTGCCGTTATTACTGTTTTGATACTAGTGTGCGGTCGTGCATTTTGGGGGGAGCATGGTGGTAGATGATCGTGCGCGCGGCGCCCGCAATACCCATTCAAAGTATAGTAGCGAAGACTTCGGTGATTCAGTGGGCACATTGCAAGTGCGATATACGGTGTGTTGTTGTTCATGAACGCCGGGCCTAGCGGCCTGGGCTGGAGTGTCTGTGGTACTGGTGATCGTTAGTGTACGTGTGCGTGTGTAGGATACGAGTTCTGCCGTTTGACTGTGGATTCGAATTTGCCATTCGACGCTTGAACGAGGTGTTTTCTTCCTGAATATTATCATGGATTCACTCAAAAGAGCGAGTACCCAAGGAGGAGAGGCTTTGACTGGAAACAGATTTTTAAAAACGTTTTTATGCACATCTTTATTTTGGACTTAAAAATAGTAGGTTCGAAATGCAGTAAGAGTGATTGGGTGTTTGTGTACGTTTTGCGCGAAAATTATGCTGCGGTGTCTTGCGTTCCGGAAAGACCCCCATTTGTTACGGACAAATATGGTAAATGTTACTGACGGCCATCATATAGGGTTGGCATTAATGTATACTGCATTTATTGTCGGCAAGATCTAAAGATCAGTGGTGGAGTCTTGTTCTGCTGACATTGATTTTGACAACCTCATTTACATGTAGCTCAATGAGTTACAATAATTTTGGATTGTTGACTGTTGTCTGGAAAGTTGAATACCATTATTGCCAGTCTCATTTTATGCATAGATCTATGTCATGTATAATTATTTAAAAAGTAACTAGACTTAAATGCATCACTCTGCATGAGTGGCTAATTAAATCTATGTCTATTATCTGCTCTGCCTCTGCCAAGGATAAATTAAAATGTGGAATTCACTTCAATCACTTTTTTATTTGGTATGACACAAAAATTACCCATAAACTTGGGTTGAATTTTAGGGGAAATGGTCCCTAAAATAGGCTCAGATTGCACCAGAGAGCATCTGGAAACCCAGAGCTTCCAGGGCCCTAAAGCGGGCCCTGGACCCCGGCTAAAACTAAAAGGACTTCGCGCCCGTGATGTGCGCTTCGCGCACATAGTGTACAGATTTCTGATTTTCAAATGTTGGCATGTATGTGTTTGTAGGAACAAGTGCATCACGTAGTCTATTCTATTTGATGTTACAAATTTTTGGAGTTTCATGTTCTATGCTAATAATCACCTTTTTTTTTGGTGGGGGGGGGGGGGGGACAAAGGACAGGTATGAAAGATTCTGTCGCCCGGGTAATTATGATTGAACTTGAATTTTTAAATTAGTGTAATTCCCTGAAAGGGACAATAAATTTCAATTTATATGGAATATGCTCAGGATGAACAATCGTGACTTGTTTAACATTATGCCGGATAAACGCATAGCAATAATCATGAAAATTCAGTCCAAGATTACCAATAAATCCTCAGTTCATCGGTACCTTCTTGCCGTCCATAGTTCAATGATTTATTCAGTAGACCACCTCCACTGTACTATCTTCTTATAGAATACTATTCCTTCAATTTGTTTGTGCATCTAATTTATATTCCCTGGGGCTATTAGCTACCTGTAATCTGTTTTAGAGCTAACAGCATTCTAAATACATATGAAAGTATATGAGTTATGAGTCAATATCTTAACTTAAAGGGATTTTTTTAATAAATCCATAAGGATTGGCTATGGTAATCTACAGTAGATCTGGAGTTGGTGAAACTAAAGCTTACACTAATGGTAATTGCTTTTGCTCTCGATTATGATTACTTGTTTTTCCTTCTAATTTGTTTTGTACTTTCACTAATTTTGCTGAATTCTTTTTCTCTTTATACTTTGTCAACATAATTTTGTATGTAAAATTTGTCAGTGGGTCTACCATTTTTATTTTCTGTCATTAATTTTTTTCTGTATCTTTGTCAGGGAAAAAAATTAATTTAAAATTTGGGGGGGGGGGCTACTTTTCAAGCTTGCTTTCATGAAAATAACACTCTTTAATTTGTTCTGCATTGAACTCTATGCACATTTTGTTGGGCTCTTTTATGACTTTTGGGGGCTTTTTTTGGCAATTTGGGGGCTAACTTTCCCCGAGCCCCTGTGTATTTTGTTCACTGATCTTTGTGGCCTTCCCCTTCCCTGTCCTTATCTCACACAGTCTTTTTACTTTCTCTCTATTCCTTAGCATTTGCTTTAAAGTAGTATACATGATGTTACCATAATTTTAGTATCCTGTTACAGGAGCTGCCAAGAGGCTACAGAAAATAGGACAATTCTAAAACTCTTAATTGCATTTACTGTCCATCATTCAATACAAGTTAACCGATTCTGCTTTCAAACAACCTACTCTGTCCGCTTCAGAGGCACGCCAAAATGGAATAAGAAACAAGATTGGCTAAAACCGGTGTATTGCCATCAGGAGGGAAATCCTCTCCCTCATCCCCGGGGGGTAATTGAAATTGGACTGCACCAAGTATTGATTGATCACATGATTTCCTCATGAAAAGGGTATCAGAAAATTCTTATTGTTCTGTAATGAATCATTTACGTGACTGATTCAAAAGCTATTCTGCAGGTTCAGAGGGGATTTAACCGCAAGTCCTGTTGACCCCTTTCTCAAAGATCTTTCAATTCAATATATATATATATATATATTTTTTTTAGCAGTCCTTAATTTCATTTGTAATTGTCCATACATGTAGGTACAGTTGTGTTACATATTTAGTATGACTGTTGAATATTATGACTTTGTGCAAGTATTACATCATCCATTTAATATCAAAATTATTAAGTCCTAAATTGTACAATATTTTTCCTTTCCATATTGTCATTATTTTTATTTTCTTGACATGGTATTATTATAACCTTCCTCTGCTTTTGGGAACAGAAGTTTGTTCCTTAATTGCGATCATTGTTCTTTCTTTCTTTCTTTCTTTCCTGGTCTCCATTTATTTAATTATAGCAATTTCCCCTTCGCCTCTCTTTTCCTTTTTCCCTTTTCCCTTTTCCCTTTTTCCATTTCGCTTTTCCCTTTTCCCTTTGCATCCCTTACTAATTTTGTATTAGTTTGTGTTATACTCAAAGTACTCTGTCTCTATTGATTATGTTTTCTATATAATTGTAATGCAGTGAACATCACCATTTCTTTTAAGCCTTAAAAAAAAAATTTCACACATTACTGCAGATCTATTTATAATTGTTTGTGTTTTTATTAGTATTAGACCACTGCACCTTGCTACCCAGACTGCTCCCTTATGCATTTAATGCTGGATCAGATTTTCCCCTTCTTCCAAGAAAACAATCACTTTCTCCAGAAAGGATGTACACTTCTTCGGTCTTCACGCCTACTCTTCATTACTGTCTTCTCAAAGTTGCTCAGATCCCTTTTGATGAGGTGAAGTAAACCATTAGCATAATGGACTGGCTAATAAAACCGTCCGAGTGAGAATCTAAACATCATTTCATATTCCTTGGTGGCTTTGTCGCTGTGGCTGAAGCATCTGTTTATGCAGGGTTGTTTATTCTGAGTGACATGAACGCTTGAAATTATTTGTCAGGTGTATATAAGCCTCTCGTCAAATTATGCCTGCCCTCTCCTCTTTATTTATGCATTTAATTTCAATTCCATTTTTTCTTCAGATAGAATCGGTCATTATTGGGCTGAATCATGCAACAGAATATTAATTGACAAACTAGCAATGGAATCTGTACGAGATACTTTATTATCAAGTGCATTAGAAATATAACAACATTGTCTAAAAAATTCAGGAACAAGTAAGCATGAAAGGCTGTTCGTATTTCGTAATCTTTTAAAGGGTTTTGTATCATATTGAATTTGAAACCATAAGGCCACTTGTTCAAAGGAGTGATATATAAAGCTAATTTGAATTGTTTGACTGCCAATTAACCCATATAGCCTACAATAACCAGGTGTTCCCTGTACAAAGCCTATGAGAATGAAAGAATTCAACAGGTTAAGATGTTAAGTTGTACACTAGACATTTTACTTGTAGTTGCCTCTCATAACCCAGGTCTAGTAAATGAATTTTTAGTGTGGATACAGTGTTTATTCCTGGAAATGTCGGAGCTATTTGCAGGCCTTAAATTTCAATATTTTTAGGGCAAGGCCACTTTTCTGAAGGGCACATTCCTATTACAGCACAAATAGGAAGAATTGGTAAGGGTACAAAAAATCTCCAAGGCCAATGAGAGGGTCATTGAGGCCAATCAGAGGGGCATCCACGACAATGGCCTTGGTGGTATTTGATTAATTTAAGCCCTGTATCTGTGATAATATTTTCTCAAGCACATGAATATATGTGATATGGCTTGTCAGCTCAGAGCCAGAAGGGTGTTAATTCACATTCTTTAGTAGGAATTCAACCGTATTCTGGCTCTAAACAGACAATTATGCACTATGTTAACACAATATATGATGAATCATGACCTTCAATAAATCCTAGAAAACCTTTGGAAAACGAGGGTAAAACATGATTTCCATGCTACTTTGAGCAAATCAATGAAGTTAGAATTTACATATACAGTAGATACAAATGACTATAGAAAGAGCAAGTGGAGTAGCAGTAATCAATGTATTCAGACAAAACAGTCTGACAATCAATAATCAAGAGTAAATGCCCCCATTGAGTCTGAAAGACTGTGTGATTAGAACTTAATTAACCACATGTATATGTCCATCAAGATTTGTCCTTTGAGATACACATCCGCTTCTTTGAGCATAGGCCTTTTGTAGCTATCACTAGCAAGGACCCAGATTTCACCAGATAATTGGAAGCTAAGGACGATTGATTTTCTATTGTCTTTGATTCCGTTTGAGATGGTCACTTGAGGTAAAATTTTTGCCAATTGAACAATTTTGAAATGATTACTAATGAAAGAAAAGAATGCCTATTGCAAGGCCTAATGTACTTCCTACCCATCTATGTCAGTTCAGTCTACTGTAATGATTTTCTTTGTTTAAGACTTATTGATTTCTTTCTCTTTGGTTGATGTTTGATATAATAGTTGTTTTGACTGCCCTTTTGAGTTTCAGGTTGTAATTCATATATTGTAGACTTGATGATGTGTTGGACTATTCATTAAAAACTCATATTGATTCTTTTTGCAATATTGAGGAAATGTTGTTAAAATTTAAAGATTTTAAGTGAAGAGGCAATTTAAATCTTTAGAAAGATTATGAAACTTACCATATCCACCAAATCTGCATTTCTAAAATTTGGAAATGGTCACTATTTTCTGTGTCATAATGGATAAATGTCACTATTCAAGCAAATTGAATACTTGCATGTACACATAATACCATGCCTTAGGGATTAAAAATGTGCGTTTGTAAAGTAAATATATTTTTAACGTTTTCCAGAAAGAAATTTGATCTAAAATGTGCACTTGATACATAATACAAACACAATTATGTATTATCAAGAACAATCTTGAACCATGATCAAGAATTCACTTCAGCATCATGCTTAAAAAAAGAAGAAGATATTATCTTTAACACATTTGATGGACAGATGAAATGTAGAGCTGAAGAGCAGATTAATAATGCAACATTTAATATTGACTTGGCTATTCAAGAGCTGAAGAACAGAATAAAAAAGATTGGTCTTCCGGAGTAGTTAGTCGAGCATCTCCAAATTAATATTCACAAGAGTTAATGCAATGTCACTCTGGCATCATTAAACTTATTGATTCAGTTTCAACTGATTGCTCTTTCTAATCAGCTTCATATCATTCCCATTAACCCTACTGCTACCATAGACAATACAATGTAAAGATCCAGTATATGGATGGCTTGAGATCATGGTGAATAAAGTTATTCTGCACAGCTGCATGAGATAAGAACTCCTTCTGTTCTCACCCTACATCTTTTAAATAAATGAAAACTAAACAGAATGTTAACTCGATCTGCATGAGATAACAACTCCTTCTGTTCTTACCCTGCATCTTTTAAATAAATGGAAATTAAACAGAATGTTAACTCAATGTGCATGAGATAACAACTCCTTCTGTTCTCACCCTGCATCTTTTAAATAAATGGAAATTAAACAGAATGTTAACTCAATGTGCATGAGATAACAACTCCTTCTGTTCTCACCCTGCATCTTTTAAATGTAATGGAAACAAAACAGAATGTTAACTTGATAAACAGTTTTCAATTTCAAGCTCCATTGAAGTGGAAATTAAAGGTAATACAAAGTTTTGGTATGGGGTCATGAATTTGGTTCAAATGAACATATTGGAAGCATATGCGATCCTACAATATTCAGTGATCGTTGTCGCGGTTGAAATCGAGTTTAAAGTAATGAAATTGTAAATAATACACTCTTTTTGTTGTATAGCTCCCTCTCAAGGTCAAGATATTATAAGCTATACAACAATGTTTCTTGACTAAAATCGACCAATTTGCTATTCTCGTTTGGAAGTTATATATCACATCTACATATTCTGAGATTGTCATGGTTGCAGCTACCACTGTACGGCTGTGGGCGCTATTTGAAATTTATCCAAATTTACCGGGAGCACCGGTAAATTTTTAAATTCAATTTTTCTCGAAAGCAGAAGTGTTTTAGAGGCTAAATTTTCTAGTGCTTATAATACATCCACAGGGGCATCCAAATCTTTCCAAATTGTAAAGAATCACTATCCACCCAATTTTCAAAATTTCCCAAAACTTTGTATTACCTTTAACTTGTCTGCTGAGCTATTAGCTCTGGCAATGTGCCTTTCTGGCTTTCAGCCAAGTGAAATGTTGAATCATTTTCAGCAAAGTGATAATAGTGAGTGTATGGTTAAAGGGAAATCCAACCCAAACAGACAACTACGGTACTCTAAAAGAAAGCATACAAATCAGAGAAGTAAACTGATGAAAGTTTCAACTATATCTGACTAAATATAAGAAAGTTATGAATTTTTGAAAATGTAATCACTATACGTATGGGCACTTTAAATTGGCTGAAACAGTGATTTCAATGTGATGTAGTGCTAGACTACTTTTCCATTTGCTCCAACATATAAAATGACTAAAATTTATTTTTTTTCCAAAATTCATTGCTCAGGAGGGTCTTTTCCTTAAGAGGACCTATAATAATATACTATCTGTAATATATTTTGAGTAGCGCCCCAAGGGATAAGGAACTTATGGGAAAAAAACAGAAATTAATAATATTTTTGTACACAGCAAATGGAAGAGTTATCCACGTCCTACGTCACAATCCATTGACCGAACTACCAATTTGAGACTTGCATAGACTTGGTGATCTCATATTTCAAACATTGATAACTTCCTTACTATTGGTCCGATTCATTTCAAACTTTTGCATTTCTGTTGTTGTTATTTTTCTGCTTTTATACAAATCAAATTATTACAAGGGTTGGATTGCCCTTTAAGTTACTTAGCAGTCAATTCATGATGTGTTTGGAAGCATAGGGGGTGTGAATCTCCCAAACCAACAATTTTTGTCAGCCAATTTCAAAGCTTTTTTTTTTAAGTGGCAAGAGTTGATGGTCAACTTTTCTGTTATGTTGGTCCCAATTCAGAATGGTCTTGCAAAAACGCTAATGAAACTTTGAGAAGAAAACATGTTTATAATGATTTATGTGCTTTTATGACTCAAAACTTGGCACATTTTACTTTTCAGTGTCACTTTACAAATATAAATATATTTTTGGAAGCAACAATTATAGTTTAACACAAACTTGGCAATAAGTAGGAGACAGTCATTTCGCGTAGCATAATGAAGACATGAGCTTAAGTAAGCCTTGTGATGATCAAGCTGACAAGAGATCGTTCTTTCCAGCCATGAATATCTTGATTTATTATTATCATACAATTGATGTATGAAATTCTGGAAAGTTCTGTAATACAAGGTAATATAGTACAAGGTTTAATATTATAAATACATGTATACCAATCAGGAAATGAGAATTGTTACCACAAGTAACATATTACTTGGTGGCTTTTAATATTTTGTGTATTTTTTAAAGTTTTGTCGGGAGGGGGAGGGGGGGGGGGGTACACACCTGAGAAGCAGATGCACATTTGATTGAGGAGGGAAGACAAAGGTCAAGCGTCTTCTTGACATTTACTGGACCGCAGTCACATTCGTTGGTCATTTCCTATAACCTCCTTTCATGTTGTCATGTTCTTCTGTAGAAAAATTGAGCTCTAAAAGGCCTGTCTCATCAGCTCGAGTTTGCCAAATAACTTGCTATTTTAACTATCCCGATCGCAAAATATCCAGCTAATTTGCATTTTCATCAGCCCGCAGTTGCAATTAGCGGGATATTTGGTCGAGAAAATATCCAGAGAAATCTTGGACTTGTTTCCAAAATATCCCGTTATTTGGAAAGTAGCGAGCTAATTTACGCCGTCCAAGGTAGTTTTTGATGAGCGTTTCGGTCTGGTGAAGATGCAATTTCGAGCTTCGGGATAATATCCCGAGTCTGAAAATAGTGGGTTATTTGGCAAACTCGAGCTGATGAAGACAGGCCTACAGATCAGGATTAAAAAGCACTCATCCTTTGATACTCTACACTGTCAGTGCTCAGCATGAAGGACTCAGATAAGAACCTTTCCTCTTTCATCAGTGTTTACCTAGATTGCCTGTGTGGAGCTGTGTTAAAGCCCCTCTAAAGTGTTGGGAGCCCCACATTTGTAAGTTGTCCTCTTCCCTTTTTGTTCCTGTTTATATTTTTAAATTTTAAAACAAATTTATAAAGAATATAATATCTCAATGATACTTCTCTCTTAATAATTTGCTCAATTTTGTCATTCTTATGTTTCTCAGATTTTCTGCAGTTAACCTTGTTAACTTTCAACTTAAGCTTAGTTTCTCTTTAACTATGAGTATGCAAATGAATGTGTACATGCAAATTATAGTTTGGTCATAATGTAATGTCAAATAGAATTTGAAAGTGGCAATTTCTTCAACCATGTCTTTTGTGATCAACTTTATCCCTGACTTTTATTTCCTCCAGATTTCTAATATATATCTTCCAAAGCGATTTTACATCATATTTTACTCCCAAATGTCAAGAAGTAGCCTTAATTCATCATTTGAAAAACAATATGTTGAGCCTGAAGGCTTACTTAATTAATACACTTATCAGACTAGAATTTATTCACTGTCTGGAGAGAAAAAAACCACAAATTGGAGCAGGAGACAGAGAAATAGTTTCTCCACAAATTCCTGAGGCACAATTTTAGAGTGAGAAAGGAGTTATCTATTTATAATATATGAGTTATGACCTTCTCGGCACACAGTATATAGTCTTTCTTTAACTCCCCCTTCCCCTGTAGTCTGCAATAGACTGTGAGAGATGCAATAATGGTACCTTATCTTGAACATAATTCAATGAAATTCTATACTAGTGACAGCCTGACAATATTGAAATATGAGAAAGTCTAGGGTGGTCAATGATAACAACAAACAATATTTCCTTTGGAAAATATCCATTATCAAACTGTTATGGATCTAGTAGAGGCAAGTCATGCTCAATCACCCAGGGGCTGTATCAATTGCAAGCAGCAAAGTGATGTTGAAAACTTTAGCGAGCTAAAAAGGTCTTCTTTCACAGATAGGACAAAGGTGTAAGAAAATACCTTATTTTCAAGGTGTCAGCAGCATATACATGCTGTTTTTATTATTCCAAGTCATCTAGACTCTTGTATGTAATTGATACTTCATCATAATTGAAGGGAAATGTTTCATTTGATGTATCACAGACTAAAACCTTGGGTGTAAAGCTGCGCTACTTAAACATGGAAATATAAAGTCTTGAAATAGATACATTTGTATTTAATACTTGTGTGAAGCAATAGTAATGTAGCTAGTTTAATTGCATTATGTTTAATATAGTTTGTATCGCCTCAACATTAATATTCTGTTTTTAACACATTATAATATAACATTCTTATGCGCTTCCAAAGAGCTTTGGAAATTATTACCCCAGCTTTAGCACCGGCAGCCGTTATCAGCGCACAGTGCATTAAAAAGAATAATCCTACCAGTTACCTATTTACCTCACCTGGGTTGAGTGTGGCAAATGTAGATTAACCTCTTGCCAACCTCTATAGAGGAATTGGTTGGAATTTAATACTGATACTAATAGCTTTTTATTTGTTGTATATTCTGCCTTCAATATGTTTGTGAAATATGTATAAAACGAAGCTGTGACATTGTACAAATTGTAAATATTTTAAGAAATTCAGTTTACCGGTATGTGGCATTTTAATCTACATGTATAGTAGAAGCATTGTTTAACAATGTTTCCAGTTTTACAAATATGAGATGCATGGCCTTACATGTTCATGTTACCAGTGTCTGTGATATGGTGTAATATTGAAGCCCTACAAATATTGCCCTTCAAAATGATCATGAAGTGCTTGAAAATCAATTGCGCTTTAAAATGATCATGAAGTGCTTCAAAATAGTAAAAATCTTTGGGCGACCAGTTTTACCATACTCATTTTCCCCAATAGACTGTAGTGTTATAAAAACGTTTTTTGAAATATCTAATTTCAATCAAAAATATCTTGATAATCAGACAGGCGATCGGCTTGTAAAAGTCATGGGATTCCTGACTGACCTAAAGGCTTATAATTATGGTTGCAGCATTAGCTAAATCCAAGATTTTGTTTAGAATCTGAGGTAAAGATACCCAATAAATATTTTTTTAATTGTTAATTTTAGCAGAGAATATTTGATAGGCTTTTCAGGGAGTAAGAACGTGACATGGTTATTTACTTTTCATTGTTGCTTGGCTTCTCTCCATACCGTTGTGACTAATTTCTATGGTGAGAACCAGAAGGGTATTAATGATATAATGTTCTTCGTTACCACCCTTGTTGCTCCAAGTAGAGATGAATTATACTTCTCAGTTCATTACATGGTTCAAAGCTCAGAGGCATCATTTGGATTAATGATTTTGTTGTTTGCTTTGCTCTTCTCATCACCTTCATAATCAATGGATATTGAGGAGGGATCTGTCAAACAAATGAATTATGGACTCCTTAAACACTTCGTAGGAGCATCACTCATTTATTTTTATTCTTGAAGAGCAGGACGTTTTAATTGGATAGTGAATCATAGCGTGCCTGACTGTGTGCTGTCCGTGTTAGATGTGAAACTGTTCTTTCACTCGGCTTATTAGCTCTGTGCTGTGATCAAGGTATATTCCATCTCTGTTGTCTCCTATATTATCTTGTGTTTGATTTTTTTCTTCCCTTCTGATTGTCCATCTTCCTATTCTCTCTCTCTCTCTCTCTCTCTCTCTCTCTCTATCTCTCTCTACTCTGTCTTTCGTTTTTGTCTTCTGTTCATTTTCCTCCATATTTCTCCTTTGGGTCATCCATCATCCTCCCAGTTCTCTCCTTTCTGTCTCATTTAATGTTTTGTGATTTCCCTCTTTCATGACAATCTCTCTTTTCTTTCTCTCTCTCTCTCTCTCTCTCTACCCCTGAATACATACCTGGGAAATCACACTGTAGAGAATTAGAGATGTTAAGCTGATTAGCAATATGGATCACAGTAATTTGGTGTCGCAGAATGACAAGAAATGTTTGCAATATCTGTCAAGCTGTGACACGTTACAAGTAATTGGCTTTGGGCTGTGACATCATCAGCGGACCACAGACATTTGCTCTATTCTGATTTTCGTCTCCTTGTCTTTCTACAGGTACCAGTCCCTTGGCTACTTCCTCGTCTCCACCTAAACACTCTGCGTCTTCAGAGGAGGTCTGGGTTGTTGATGAACAGAGGTCAAAGGCCATTGATGAACATCTTACAAGCAGCACCAAGAACAATCTCAACCAACCTTCAAAGCCAACCTCCTCCAACGTAGCTCATCATCTATTGAACCGGGGAGGCAGCGAACGCATAAGGGGCGACCGGAGCGCGAGACTCCACCCCCAGAACATTACCAGGGGTTACGGTAGACACACCATGAGTGTTTCTGCAGAGAACCTACCTACAGGTCCTAGCAGTGGACCTGGGACTGAGGACAGACCAGGTATGGAAGCCCGTAGCAGTTCAATGAACGACCTGATCAGGATGGATCCTGCTCTCCAGATCCCGGTGATCGGGATCGAGGAAGCTTCGGACCAAGAGGATGACAAGATATCCTCTGAAGGGACGGGACAAGCAAAGTCACCCGTCAGCTCTCCACCCTTGCCAAGATGCTTGAACCTGGACCTGGCAAAACGACTGTCGCATCCCAATGAAGGGAGTGCTAATAGTCTTTCTACTAGAACTGGAAGTGACAGTGATCTTAGTTGCAGTGGTAGTATCACACCAGACGTCAATGAATGCAGGAGGAATATTGGAGAGACGGGCAAATTACGTAAAAGCAGGTAAGCATTCAAGTTTTTCTCCCTGTTTCTTCCTCACCTCTATGGACTTTACAGATATATTGTCAATCGTAGTCCTTTGATTTTCTAGTGATTAAAATTTGATTGTTATTGGTAAAGTGTAAAGAGATAGTGATCCTCTTTTTCATTGTAGAGTTTTTATAACCTCTTGCTTTAAGAAGTGGCTTATAGGGCAATCTGTTCCGTTCTCTCGTTATAATTGCAGTTAGGTCAAGCTGAACATTTTAAGGATCAATTCTTTGGTGTCATCTTCTCTGAAATTATGTCACTGGAGCTGTGGCCAGAGCTATTACCACTAATTATTCAAAACATGATACATATTTCAGTTCATTAAAACTGAATCTAAATATTTGCCATTACGTAGACCTAATGCAGTCAAAGGAGGCCCCCTCGAGTACTCGGTAATAGCCCCTGCCGCAACTCCAGTAACAATATTACCCCGACATCAGAGAACAAGTCACCAAGGAATTGACCCTTCCAACTTACAGAGTTTCTAATTATAAGATAGAGCCCTATTTGCCATCGGCCATGAATTGGTAATCCACTCAACGGAGAGTCCCCTAAGCCTTCAACGACACAGGCCTCAACTTACAAGTAGACTGAGGTTTATTCCCACTGTTGTGTCATGAAGTGATGTGGTGTAAATTTGATATCTTACGTCTACCTAAGATATCATTTGAAACAAAAAAACAAAAAAAGAAACGTATGAGTTTGAAAGGTTATTTGTGTAAAGGATGTGAGGAGTGGGGAAATTGGATATGATGGTGAATGATGATGATGATTATGATGAGGCTAAACATGATGATGATGATAGGCAACAAGAAGAAAGATGTAAAGATTATTATGGAGTAAATTAAGAATATTATGAAGCTGAGTACATATTCATTTATAAGAAAAATCTGCAGAGACCAAATTTGAAATCAAAAGCTTTTTTTACCGGTAAACAGTTTCCCATCAAAAGAGGCAATTTTGCTCAACTTTGTATTCATAAATGTTCCAGTCATCATAATGAGAGCTTTCAATTTTTCTGCTGAAAAAATGTAAACATTATAGCATCTCTCTGACATTTATAAAGAAGTGTTGCACTCCACTTAAAAAACACACAACACATTGCTGTCGGCAGGCATGCATGAAGATAAATTAATGATGTTTTGGAACTGGGTTATCCTTCAGGGAGAAGAGATGCAGTATGGTAGATGATGCTTGCTTAATATACCATTTATCCATGTCCTGGAGCTGGAGCACTTGCTTGTTTATCTTTAATTTGTAACTGCCCTATACAAACAGTTCAAGTGGCGGACATCAAAGTTTATCCTTCAAACCATGTACACAAGATTGATTGTCGTTGGTCTATACCATCTTCATTTTAATCTCTTCGTAAAATATGCACTTTAATACCCACTTGTGTCAATTCATAATAGATTCTTGTCTCTCTCAAGCAATATTATTCACACTTTACAAAAACGTGTTGAGATATAATGTGTTACTAAGTTTAGAATTTGAAATTAATACTTTCTGAGGGGAGAATTTCAGTAACTGATGGTTACTTTTTCAAAAAATTTGGTTGAAGTTGAAGTGACATTCATTTAAAACATTTCTTTCTGTATTGAATATTCCTTCCTTAAAGTTGAAGTCTCAGACTCGAAATTGAAAAAAAAAAATGCTTGCTTTGTGATGTATGATTTGAATGTCCCTTTGCCAGTAAAAAGTGACCTTGATATTCTGCCATACTTTTTGCTTCTGTCTTTTGATCATCTGTTGAATTACTATTTTGGCTGTTGTAGCATTCGACACGGTATTATCCGTGTCATACCGTGTCAGTTTTCCTGTGGAAACACAAGCGTGTCGGGTTGAGTCGACCGAGATGCGGATTATCGGATCCACCTCTTGGAGGTGGATCTTGACGTGTCGATCCCAACGAACTCCCTGTAAAATCTTTGTGGAAACACACAGCGACAAACCGTGTCTGGCGGAGCATCAGAGCGCGCGAAGCCCCAATCACCACTGCAGCGTGATTGGTTGAAAAATACTCTGAAATACGCGTATACAATAATATGTTTATATACGCGCTGTACGTAACAATAAAAAAAGTATGTCACAATAGAATAGCGTGGAATCCTGTGTAGATCTGGATCCACGATCGAGGTCAAAGGTTGAATCTTGACTTCCGATTGACACGGCATGTGCCTGACTTGGAACACGGAATCAGGGCGAATCGGAATGCTACGCTCTGTGGAAACAGATTGGTTTAATACCGTGTCGCCGCGATATTTCAATCCGGAAAAGATAATCCGTGTTCCACTTTTTTTCTGTGGAAACACGCTGATAGTGTATCATTGCAGAAAATGCATATAATGAAGGAAGAAGTGAAAGTTTATCACAATGCCTGCGATCATTGCACATCAGCAGGTGGCCTGTGGCTTCCGGTTGTCTGCAAAAGGGATCATCTCCACAATTCAAGCATATCAAAAATATGGACTTTCTGTTTATTGTCATGTCTTCCAAGTGTGTCTGTCTCTCTAATGTGTGATATTCTGTGGGTAAGGCGATGACGAATCAGGGCTTAACTGGTTCAGTCAATCGTAGTGTGTCAGGCAATAGTTATTAATTTCAGAGGACAATAAACAGTTAACAATAATCAAGTTCCCATTTAATGAAACAATGGTCCTTCTAATACAGGTTTGTGGATGGGAGTTTATTTTTGGAGGGGAATGATTTATTCTAGATGTATATCTAATCTATGTTGTAGTGACATCTCTACATGCAAAATTATTATTGTTAAGGAGACTAGTATGATCTGGTCATCACCTCTCCCCAATATGTATGTAGAAATTGTGTATATCCTACTGCTTCATTATAACTCTTAGTTTGGGAAATCATCTTATTGTTTATATTTCATAGATCAGCATTGAAAATGCTTTCTTCAGGTTGATATTGGCATAAGACAGCGATATAGGATATAGATGTATTGCTTCGTTCTTTTTTACATTGTAATTAATTAATTCAAAAACATTAACTACATGTAGAACTAAATTTAAGAATTTATTCTTATAAAGTTTGCATGACAATATCATATATCATTGGAGAAGCCAAGATTTCAGTGGCTGAGCTAGGTGGCATTGTGTTGCCATCAACATGTTTTATAATTAGATAAATAAAGTACTTTAATCCTCAGAGGTGCAGCTGTTTTGTTGTTATAGTCTGATTCAAGAAATCAACGTGGATACCGATACAGGTGAAGACGAAGGACAGGAAGGGGGAAGAAATCAAAGGATTGATGGATAGGAGATGGAAGGTGGAATGGCAGAAGTTCATTCATAGAGAATGATAGCACTTTTGCGTCATTCAATCTGGTTTTAAGGATATAGACCGGTAGTGGTAAAATTGCGGTTCAAGGGTTTTGGGTGCAAAATATCCATTCAATATTGTTTAAATATTGCCTTCAGAGGTTTAGATGGCAATACTTCATTCACAAAAAACAGAAATATATGCCCAAATGTTCAATGTTGTAGGTGCATTCACGATATCTATCCAGGCCGGATCAATATGATAAATTATCAAATCAATTTGTAGGCGGTTTCCCGGCAAAATTTATATCATCACGTATTAATTAGTCCAAACATATTCTTTCACATGATTGGTAATAAGAGCTTCCATTTCATTTTTGGAGAGGGGGAGCTTTTCCAAAATTGGTCTATAACTTTAAGGTGTACTGTAAGGTGAGGCATGCAGTTAGATTGAAAAAAGTGCTCAGAAAACTAAGCAGGACTGAGAGAGAGAGAGAGGGAGAGGGAAATATGCATTTGATAGCAAACAAATACAGAGTCAAGGACTTTGACTGGGAGTGATGGAAATTAGGAAGAGAGAGAGAGAGAGAGAGACAGTGGGGGAGAGACAGAGAGAGAGAGAGAGAGAGACAGAGAGACAGAGATAGAAGGGTTGGTGGGGGCAGGGCAGTCATGAGCTATGCTCTCAGTGGTAGATATGAACTAAGGAACAATGAAATATTTCATTTACTTTGGGGAGTGTTTTCACACATATGGCTAATTACTTGTTTCAGATTAAACCATTGAAAAAGGATGAGAAAGGGAGAATGATAGCAAAAGAGAGGATAGTTGTAGCTGGAATCATGAAAATGACATTCATGGTTCTGACTAAAGCAAAAGAAGCTTGATTGAAAACTGTGATCACTCCACTTGTTCCTGCCTCCTGTGGTGGTTTTAGATGTCCTCTGCACCTGACTTACAATTATCCCTAGAGAGGATAGAGATTCTGCTTGAACATTGATTACTGGTGTAATGTTGATGTTATTGATTTCGTCCTTACAAAACGGGAGAGGGTATGCTTTAAAGGTAGGGTATGTTACCGGCATCGCTACCTCTGCTGTAATGTATTTTCAATTGGGCCGTCTTTTGGTGAAGGCGTACATAGAGCGATTACCTGTCCCTGTACCCAAGCATCCTCAAATTATTGAATATCTGTGGGGCACCACAAATATTACAAATCATATTATTAATGGATATTTCAGCTGTCTCTGAACTGATTTTGATTAAACAAAGATGATTTTGTCATTTAAATTGTATGTTCTTTCAGATTTGACACTTAGTTTTTTCATTATCTCACCAAAAATATTATTTTGTGTAGTAGTGCCCTCTGCAACAAAACTCAACTATCCCTTTAATCTCTTCAAGTGTGTTGATGCTCATTGACTAACAATCTCTAAATCAGTCTCCAAAATGTTCTAAGAATTTTTTTTAATTTCTTATTATGAGTGTTGTGATTCCACTAATTTGACAAATTTGATACGGACAACTTGTTAGCATAAATTTGTGAGATTTAGCCCTCAAAGTTGGTATCCAATACCTTTTCAGCAGGAGACCAGTTTAGGAGCGACTTATTATCCACCTCATAAAAAGGCAAGTTCAGTCAAATTTAAAGGTTTAGACCAGTTCTGGTCATGCAATTGCATTGTGAAAGAAACGTTGTGATTAGATCAGAAAAGGTTGATCATCTAGCATATAAGTATTGGTGCGTACTGCAAGGTTCTGGAATGATCAAAATGATAAGAAATTTGGCCCAGTCCTGGTAAAGTTACAAGCACTGTACACACAAAGATGTATATGGGACTATGCGATATCTATCCAGTCCGAATAGATATAATATTTTACCAAATATATTAATTAGTAGGCGGTTTCCCGGCAAAATTTGTATCATCACGTATTAGTCAAAACATATTCTTCACACGATTGGTAATAAGAGCTTCCATTTCATTTTTGAGGGAGGCGTTTTCAAAACTGGTATATACCATTAAGATGTTAATTTTCATGACGATTGTGTCACGTTAATTGTTGTTTATTATTCCATTTTTAATGGGAGCTATATACGGTACCCATCTTGCCCATACTTGAATATAAGGCTATCCTCATTAATTTTAAGGCGGGCACTTTGAACCAAGTGCTTTACATTCCCAAACACATCTGGAGACCGTTCGATTGCGCTTCTCAAACATTTTTTCTTTCCACTGGAGATTTATAGAGATGATCTTGAGTATTAGGGATCCTATCATCTGTGCCGTATAATCAGGCCAACTGCATCGGGTAAACCTTTGGGAGTAGAAATGAAAGGTGCTATTATCGGCTGCTGCTTTGGAATTAATACTGCCACGATTGATCAGAAAGGGATGAAGTGGGAGGGGGGAGGGGGGGGGGGGTGGGGTGGGGCAGGGGATAGGTGTGATCTTGAAGATATTACTTTTGATGGAAGAGATAACAAAAAAAAAAGGACTGCCTCAGACTTCTCTGCACTTATCAAGTAGTATTCTGGTGGTGGATTTAAATTGTGAATACCGGTATACCTATGATGTTTATTTTTTGTGGGATGAAGGGTGTTTATTCCATCACTTAAGGAATTGCGATGATGTTTAGGTATTGTAAAGTTATATTTAAGATGCCTCATTTGTAGAGGCATAATATTAAGAATATTATTTAGAGGGTCTAATGTAAAATATCAATAACATGAAGCAATGCTGTTCAGGTTTAAGTTTGGACATACAGTATATCAAGAATTTGTTTAGGAATGTTCACACAATATAGTTTTCATATGCCGTCCTGTTTCTTATTAAATTAACTTTATCCTACATGTATATATTTCTAAATGAATTGAATTTATTGTTTTACTTAATGCCTTTTGAAGAAAAAAAATTACATTTGTATGACAAATTAAATCAAACCCTTAATGTCACACTACTACTAGCAAATGTTACTCTACAGCAATTGTATTCATGGCTCATTGAGTTTTTGAAATACTACCAGAGCATATGTTATGAATGACCGTATGTTTTGTTTTAATGCTCGTTGACATTATTTGAAATATGGTATTTTCATTAAATCATTATTTCATGATTGATTATTGGAGCTTCATACAGGTGTAGTACAATAACTATTCAAATACTAGTGTATGGCATTTATCTGTGACAATATCTCAGTAGTGGTTCATTTCCCAACACAATTATTTATGACAATATGCCTAATTAGGGTTATTCTTCAACTGCATTGGTGATATCAAATCAAATGAGCCATCAAGCCAGGTTTAAAGGGATCCGGTAACTTTGTCTTAGATCCTTTAGAAATAATCCTTGATTTAGCTCATGCTGCAATGATAATTATAAACCTTTAGGTCAGTCACGAACTCCATGACTTTTACAAGCCGATCGCCTGTCTGATTATCAAGATATTAATGATTGGAATTACAAATTTTGAAAACCGTTCACCGAACGGTTTTCATAACACTACAGTCTATTGGGGAAAACGAGTATGGTAAAACCGGTCACTCAAAGGTTCTTTACTTTTTTGAGGCACTTCTTGATCATTTTTGAAGCGCGATTTTTTTAGGGCTTCAATATTATACCATGCATATCACAGACACTAATAACATGTAGGACCGTGTATCTCAGATTTAACATTGTTAAATGATCCCTTTAAAGGTATCTTGTACATTTCAGCCCATATTATCCTGCTGATTTACTCCACAGAAAGTGAGATTTTGCTATTCTTTCTTTACATTTTAACCCTTAAAAGCTGACTTTTATTCAATTTGTTTAAATCATTTTATTCATGTTGATATACATATGTATATGCAAGTATGTTAGAGGAAATTTAAAGTAAACTGTCATTTCAAGTAGTAAAATAGGATTCCATCTTCTTTTGAAATACACTGTTTCTGAAGTGCAAATGTTAATTAAAATTTATATCTTAACATTTCATGTTAACTTGGGGTATTGCACCAATGGGTGAAGCACCCAACAATACAGTTAAGGCCTACCCGGCACCCAAAGGCACGTCGATGTTAGCTGAAGAATGAGTTCTGGATATCATCTCAACAACCATGTTTATGAATTAGCTTCTGGATTCACGTAGAGTGAATGAATGAATGTGACATTTGATTTATGACAATATTATCTCTGATGATGAAACCCCTGGGCCATGTATGAGTTATGGCTGATGCAAACGATAAAGGATGTTCTACAAACAGTTCCATGACATGAAGTGTCCATCATGGCCTCTTAGAATAATAAGATAGACCTTCTCCACCTCCCATGTGTCTAGAATCGCTGATGAATGGATTTGTTTTAAAGATATACTTGAATTCTAGTAAAAAAAGAAAATTAATTCTCACAGAATCAAACGAAACTTACACTGAATGTTTAAGATTACAAATAAATGTCATTTGGCAAACAATTTCGGTAGAAATGTATAATGGCTGAGTAATGAGCATAGAAAGATTAGAAAATCAAGGTGAGTAGGCCCGACACCATTTGTGTAGTCCCATATACATCTTTCTGTGTATAGTGCTTGTTACTTTACCAAGACTGGGCCAAATTTATTATGATTTTGATGACTCCAGAACCCTGCAGTACACACCAATACTTACATGCTACATGATCATTTTTTCTGATCCATTCCACACTTTTTCTTTCACAATGCAATCGCATGACCAGAACTCAACTGTACCCTTAAAGAGGGGTTGTGTAAAAGCGTATATGTGCAAGGATTATATTTAGGTATGTATGACTGAATATTTATTTAGAAAAAGATGAAAAAATTATCAATACGTTAATATGATTTAAAAGTTATTTGATCTGAAATGAGACTGCAGCATGATTAATCTGCAGCCTGGGAAATGGTAATTGAGTTTGAGATGTAAGATTACTATTCCATCCAAAAGAGAAAAAAGGCCAGGAAATAGCACAAGTCAATACAATTATGTGATGAGTAGTGTCGAGTGTTAACAGTATGAAATAGGGAAAGAAGTCACTGCGGTACTTGTAACATTTTGATGAAGATATTTTGAAATAGGATTTGTTCAAATATTCATGATGGTACGTGCTATAAGGCTAGTGTAGAGCAGAGGTAGAGTATTTCATACCTTCCAAGGGAACAAAAGTATCTGGTGGGAAAAAGCAGACTTGGCAAGCAGGGAGTGTGGGGGGGGGGGGAGGGTGAGGGAGGGGGACAGTATCCCAAATATGTGACAAGTAAAACTGCCAGGGGGGTACAGTGTCCTAAATATTTCAAAGGGGAGGATAAAAGGATAGAAAATTTGAGAGATTTTTTCCTCATTTGCTCTGAAAGTACAACTCCATTTTATCAGATTTCAAGTTGTCTGACAATTGATAATATTATGCGTTTTTAAATCGTTTGAGAGCAACTGCTTTAAGAGGTAACCAAGTTGGAGTCTTGGAGAAACCTTCATTTTAGTGAATACTGAAACTATTGATAGCTGCTTGATTCACTCGTCCCTGCTCAGTCATCCCATGCTTAGTCATGGTGCCAAGGGAAAGATTCAAATGGCGTGGTTCGATCCCAGATTTAACATCCTTTGGCAAGGCATTTATCTTCATTTGCCACACTCGACCAAGGTGAGGTAAATGGGTACCTGGCAGGAATTAATTCCTTGAAATGCTGGAGCCCTGTAACAGCAGCTAGGCTAAAGCCGGGTAATAATACATGCACCTCGGAATAGAATTTCTAGATAGACGGCAATATAGAAATGCCTATTATTATTATTATTATTGAGATTTCAAGTTTTCTTTTGTTTACATTGGTTTAATGTCAGACTTTTAGGAGGTGATATCATATCAAATTAATCATTTGATTTTGATCTATATACAAGGTAAATTTGGGGGATTATTACCTCTATACATATTCTTTTCTGAAGGAAGGGTAAAGAAAAGTGGAATTAATTGACATTTTAGAAGTAGTAGTCAAAGTCGTAGAAGAAGTAGTAATAATAGTTGTAGTTGAAGTAGTAGTATAGAAGCAGCAGGGGTGAAGATTTCAATATTTTATTACATGCATGGAGGATGAGCTCCATACAATTTCACGGCACAGTTTATTGCAGTAAATCTTAATTTCTGAGTTCAACAAGATCTAAAACATTTGATGGCATGAACAAATTTGTACAAAAAGTTAGGTTGTGCAAGATAATCCATTTAATACCCGAATTGGTTGTCATTGCGTAGTAAACTGATAGTCATAATGCATAATTCAATTTATTAATTTCTTCTGAGGAACCTTCCTTGTCACCCTGGCAACAGCCATTTCAATATGATCGCACCAACAAAAATGAGGCCAAGTAAATCATCTTCTTGAGCAAGAAATAAATCTAGCAGTTTCTGCAATTTTATAGTGGAGGGACAGACATAGGAATAATAAGGGTGACAGATAGGGGAAAACACCCTCTGAACTCATATCCCAAATTTCCCTTACTTCAAGGAAAACTGAGCGGATGACCTGCTAGAAGATTCTCAATGTCATCTTGAGCCTGTTGGTCAGTTCTACATGAAAGTCAGAAATGAACTGACTACCCGCTGTAACCTTAGGCCTAAACAAAAAAGATGTTGTATTACCCTTAAGGTGCCATAACATGGGTCCCTCGGTCAGAAATCCTTTTTTTTTTTACTTTTTTTTTATACTCCCTCTTTGGGTTGATATTTTTCAGTTTTGAATGCTTAAAACAGTTTTTCATGAAAAACTTTCTAAAAAAAGGATTTAAAAAAAAAGCCAACCGTTGGTCGCAAAGGGCAATACAACATCCTTTTTTTAAAGGCCTTATTTACATAAACATGGATGACACCTGTAGGTTTCATTCAGTCGTAAAGATTATGTCGGAGGTGCTGTGGTTTAGTGGTTCATTCGCTTGACTCCCAGTCCAAGGGTTGAGCTAGCTAGGGTTTGAATCCCAGCCAGGCACCTTGCCACTCGACTGCTAGGTGTCAATGGGTACCTGGCTATTGCAGGGCCTTCAAAAAGGCTGGGGAGACTTTGGGCAGGTTAAACCAAATTATTGTTAGTAGTATGTCAGTAGAAGAAAATTGACAGGACTCTGATCTCATATTTCAAATTTCCTGTGCTTCATATATATATATAAATGCTAGTGGCTAGGTCAGTTCATCTAGACTTAATTTGGTCAGAGAAGAAGTGACCAATATCATTTACGATCCTTCAAAAACGGATTTATTCTTTAAAGATGTCATTTAATTCTTTTCATTACATTTCAATAGTATAGATATATTGAATGCTATGAAAGGCATTGCTATTTCTATAGGCTCAAAGGGATGTTAAATCCAATGCGCCGCCCACCGCGCCTCAGGGTCATAGCAGGATGTAATGTCCCTGAGACCCAGTATAGAAACAGCTATTCCTCAAATATTAAAGCAGTCCATATATCTTTTATATACCGAATTCACAAAAAAAATCTACAAAGAATTCTTACCTTATCCTTTTCTTGAGTAAAGATTGGTTAAAACATCAAAGAAAATCTGAGACACTGTCTAAAAATCTTCGCTGGAAAGTTGCCTGAATGTTACAATCATTATGGAATCACACACACAAAGCATTGTATGGTATCCGCGCTCGGCGCACAGAGAAACTTTTTACACGTTAGTCAATGTGGATATCAGCTAAATTTATATGTTGACTGCTCATCAAAATGGAATAAGCTGTATCCCATGCCGATTTATATGGGATTTAATTAATTAGTAAACTTTCATCAGTTTTCTTCCCTAAATGCTTTCTTTTAGAGTAGTTGTCTATTTGGGTTGGATTTCCCTTTAATATGCATCTGTAAAGTCATGGTTCCATCTTAAGCTCAGTTAACCAACCCCGACGTAAATAAATGAGATCTGATTGCTCCAGATATCTATAAAAAAAAAAAAAAAAACCTACAGATTGGCCTTGCATCATTATTGACCCTTTGACCTAAGTCCTTTGATTTTGACCACAGTCCACAGTTAATACAATTAAAATATTTAAAAAATGAAAAGGGGGAAAAAGGGTATCTGTATATTTTTGCCAACACTGCTCAGCCAATAACAGAGAATAGTCAGCAAGGCCAAAACTTATCTAGTATTGTTATAATGTTTCGGCCCATAGATGGTGCTAGACATCATCCATACTAGCATGTAATGGAACTATACAGTGCTCTATTTCCTGAAGTGGGATTAGGGAGAAATCAACATATGGGACAGTCATTCAAAAAATATTTTGATGGATCATGATGACAATGAACAAATTGTAAATTGTATCATAGGTGATCATATCACTTAGGAGCTCACATGAATTCCAGTGTTCTTTCATATGCTCCAATAACTTGAATAGAATTGAAATGGAAAAGAAGGTGTTTAAACGTTTAACTTATATATGCTGCAGAAGAAAGAGAGAGAAATATATACAGGAAGAGAGACAGACAAACAGAGATAGAGATGAGAGACAGGGAGAGAGGGGGATAAGGGGAGGGGAAGAGAGGGGATGGGAGAGAAAGATAAAAATATGCATGAAAAGAGAAAGAGCTCTATTACATGTTGATGAAAGCAGGTTTGAGATGCAAGAAATTGAAAATGACACGTATACAGCTCATTAAGTCTTTGATAGGGCTTCACTGAACTTCAAGTCAACCATCACTTACTGGTCTGAGTAAATACTTAGTAGTACATATTACCAATATGGGAATCACATTCATGGAGGCTACACCGGGAGGGGGATATCCCCCCCCCCCTCCCCCTTCCTTCTCTCTGCCCATTTCAAAATCTAAGGCTGGCAAATTTGGACTTAAATATTTGAGCCTTATCACCAAATAGCCATAATTTATCAACCTTTTCGTACTCTTTGCCCTTTTATTTTCAAGCTAATGGCAAATTTGAAATGTGAGGATCCCCCCCCCCAAAAAAAAGGGGTCTAGCAATACCTCTGTGTTTTCAGCATATGTATCACATTTTAACAGCAGAACAAAATGAAATTATAATAATAATAATAATAATAAAAACGTTACTTATAAAGCGCTTACCACCGAAGTCTCTAAGCGCTATACACACAAAATAGACTGATATACAATTACATCAGATCTTATACAAAACTAAAAATGCAAATAAACATACAAATTACAATACATATGGAATACACATCAAAGGGAACAGAGTTAATCAATCATCAAACGCAATTTTGAATAAATGTGTCTTGAGACTGGTTTTGAATAGGTTAACGGTTTGACAGTTTTTTACATTTAAAGGTAATCTGTTCCAAAGTTCGGCAGAAGCTTTGCGAAAGGAACGATTACCATAAGAGAGAGTTGACACAGAAGTAGATACGAGGTTTAATTGTGAAGATGACCGTAAATTGCGTGAGGGTTTGTATTCCTCGATTAATTCTTGCAGATAAATTGGTGCCAATTCATGAATGCATTTATTATTTATTATGGTTGGCTGAACTTGCTATGGGCAATCTGAGTGGTGGGATTTCCTTTAAAACTATGTGATTGTATGAATTGAACAGAATTCATAACTGTTTG
This sequence comes from Strongylocentrotus droebachiensis, assembly GCA_035222895.1. Lineage (NCBI taxonomy): Eukaryota > Metazoa > Echinodermata > Echinoidea > Camarodonta > Strongylocentrotidae > Strongylocentrotus > Strongylocentrotus droebachiensis. Next base: position 72,261 of record JAVYIG010003883.1, read on the forward strand.
TTTGGATTTTTTAAATCTCATTATGCATCCCATTTAAACATTTCACACTACAGCTACGACTTTTCTGCGGCTTTCGATACTATCAGTCATGATGTTTTTCTTGATCGCTTACGCAATAGATATGGTTTATCAGGTACTGCCTTGAATTGGTTTAAAACGTACTTTATGAATCGTTCACAATCTATTGTCATTAATGACTCATTATCCAAACCTCATGTTCCACTTGAAGGTGTTCCTCAGGGTTCCGTCATCGGACCTTTATCATTTACTCTGTACACTGCACCACTTGAAGATATTATTGAAGCGCATGGTTTGGGCCGAATGATATATGCAGGTGACACCCAAGTGTATGTTGTTTTGAAACGTGATTCCGACCATTCTGTTATTACTAAACTTGAAAGATGTATAAATGATATCAAAGCTTGGTCCACTGCTAATGATTTGAAGTTAAATGAGGATAAAACTGAGGTTATACATGTAACATCTCGATTCAGAAAGTCCTCCCATTTACCATCTGTCGAAATTGCTAATGTTCCGATACAACCTGTCAAAAGTGCACGTAACCTTGGTGTCATCTTTGAAAATGATCTTAGGATGGATGATTATATAAAAAATATTTGTCGCTCAGCTTCATATGCCTTGTACAAGATAGGTCGTATTAGAAATTTTCTTGATCAAAAATCTACCGAAACGCTTATACATGCATTTATTACATGCCGTCTTGATCAATGCAATAGCCTTCTTTATGGCCTTCCGGACTCGCACATTGCAAAACTCCAGAGAATCCAAAACTCTGCTGCCAGGCTTGTAACACGCACACGTTCTTGTGAACACATCACCCTTCGCGAATTGCATTGGTTGCCGGTGACGTACCGCATTATGTACAAAATCTTAGTTTTTAACTTATAAATGCATTCATGAATTGGCACCAATTTATCTGCAAGAATTAATTGAGGAATACAAACCCTCACGCACTTTACAGTCATCTTCACAATTAAACCTCGTATCTACTTCTGTGTCAACTCTTTCTTATGGTAATCGCTCCTTTCGCAAAGCTTCTGCTGAGCTTTGGAACAGATAACCTTTAAATGTAAAAACCTGTCAAACTGTTAACCTATTCAAAACTAGTCTCAAGACCCATTTATTCAAAATTGCGTTCGATGATTAATTAACTCACTTTGATGTGTATTCCATATGTATTGTAATTTGTATGTTTATTTGCATTTTTGGTTTTGTATAAGATGTAATTGTATATCAGTCTATTTTGTGTGTATAGCGCTTAGAGACTTCGGTGGTAAGCGCTTTATAAGTAACGTTTTGATTAATATTATTATTATAGCTACCTTCTTTTCCCCTCTGTCTTTCTGTCTCTCTTTGTCACGCTGTCTACGTCTCTCTTCACAATTTTCCTTCTTTTCATTCATTATCTTCCAAAACAGAAAAAATTACCTTCTACCTATTTCCATAATGTTTCTATTCACATCATTATGTTAACAGTGCTGAAATTTGAAAAGGTTTTAAAAAATGCTTTCTCATAGAGAGGGCTGCTTTCAATCTCAACTGAATTAAAAATACACATCAATTATTCATTCACAATTTTATATTACAAAAGCATCATATTTCATGAAGTCAGCCATATTTCATCACAAATAGCAAGGGAAAGGAGGTTTTGGTCCTAATGTTTGTGTGCAACGGGGGTTAAATGCATCAGTGTAAAATATTTTTGTTGAGGGACGTCTCTATAGAGTTGCTTGTAAACGTGGTAAAAGGGAAGATTTCCTTGCAGAAATCTTAAATGATTCTGCATTTTTTCATCAAAGCTGTTCTGAGTTTTCCAGAGGGAAATCACTTTCTATTCAGAGGCATTTAAGCAAACCATGCGTCCTTGTCTTCTAATTTGCAACATTTCCTGATACATTTCCTTCCTATATTGTAGAATATTGCTGACTTTCATGAAAGTGCAAGCATAACATGCATGATTCATGTTTGAGCTGTCCTTGCCGTTTCCCTATTTGGCTCGAAAAGTGGTTCTTTCAGTAAAGTTTGGGGTGGAAAAGGTCAAAACTCATGTGATGATGTTCAGTACTTCAGATCACATTTTTCCCTCTCTTTCTTTCTCTCTCTCTCTCTATTTCTTTCTTTTTTTTCAACGGAAATGTCTCATGGGATACAGCTTATTCCATTTTGATGAGCAGTCAACAATAGGTCTGGGATGGCCCCTCCCCCCCCCCCTTTTAAATAGAAATAAGACTAGAAAATGTACAGTATACCCATGAAATGAAAATAAACAACCCTATTCAAAGAGCAAATGAAAAGATTAGAAATATCAACTGAGCAATAATCTAAAAATGATGATACCATGATGATACCATTTCACATTTCATCAAAGCAGATTAAAAATTTCATACTATGATTTTTGTAATGTTACATACTATCAAAATGTAATAAAAAGAATGACATCTTTAAAGATTAAATCCCTGTTTTTTAAGGATCGTAAATAATATTGGTCACTTCTTCTCTGACCAAATTATTTTCAGATGAACTGACCTGGCCACTGGCTAGCAGGTCACATCCTAACTTTCTAGGGAACACAGGAAATTTGAGATATATGAGATCAGAGTCTGTCAATTTTCTTCTGCTGACATCGGTCATTATCCTTCATCAATTTCAACAAGGAAACAGAATTATGGACCTTTCTTTCCTTAAAGGGAAATCCAACACAAATAGACAACTGCTCTAAAAGAAAGCATAAAAATCAGAGAAGCAAACTGATGAAAGCTGCAATTAAATCTGACCAAATGTAAAAAGTTATGACCTTTTGAAAGTTGTAATCACTATACCTACATGTATGGGCACTATTGGCTGAAGCGGTAATGTCAATGTGATGTAGTGCTGGACTACTCTCCCATTTTTTCCAACATATAAAATGACTAAAATTTAAATTTGTCAAAAATTCATTGCTCAGGAGGGTCTATTATTTTTAGAGGACCCATAATAATATACTATCTATAATATATTTTGAGTAGTGCCCCAAGGGAGAAGGAACTTATGAGAAAAACAGAAATTAATGATATTTTTGTACATGGCAAATGGGAGAGTTATAGGTCTACATCACAATCCACAAGCATTCACATCTTTCTTACTATTGGTCCGATTCATTTCAAACTTTTGCCATTCTGTTGTCGTTATTTTTTTGCTTTCATGCAAATCAACTTAAAGGGTTGGATTGTGCTTTAAAGGTAAAGACCAGTTATGGTCATGCGATTGCATTGTGAAAGAAACGTTGTGGAATCGATCAGAAAAGGTTGATCATCTAGCATCTAGCATCTGCAAAGTTCTGGAATCATCAAAATGATAAGAAATTTGGCCCATTCTTCATAAAGTTACAAGCACTATACACAGAAAGATGTATATGGGACTACCCTATATCTCACAGTCCATGAGAGAAACAAATTTACCAAATATATGAATTAGTAGGCGGTTTCCCGGCAAATTTTTTATCATCATGTATTAGTCAAAACATATTCTTTCACATGATTGGTAATGAGAGCTTCCATTTCATTTTTTGAAATTGGGGCGTTTCCAATACTGGTCTTTACCTTTAAGGTACTGCACCAACAACTTTCAAAGAGTAACTTGTGTTTATTCATATCGATGTTTTCGTTAGTATTCTTTATCATTTTTATCATTATTTTGTTGTACCCAAAAAGATTTGTTGACTTCTGTCTGTCCTGGGTCTGGGTGGAGCTAGTAGTGGCACTAATGTCATAGCAAAGCAAAGAAGAAAATAAATTGCTTTGGTAAACTTATATACCTAAAGTTATACTGGCACATCGAGTCCTCTTTCATGTCCTGAAAAAAAGATAATAAGGTACATGTCCTTATAATTATACAGCTATCCTGTTCCTAATAAATTATTGGATAGGAAATGATAATCAGAGAATTAGGAAGGGGGCACATAAAATTAGGTCATTGAAAATTACAACATGGCATACCAATGCAGGAAGAAGCATAATTGAAGCAGTTTCAAAATATCCCAAGCAAGGTCTGAATTTGTCAGACTAATCATTCCCTAGCCATCACAATGCCTTGACCCTGTACTTACTCAGCCGGGGAGATACCCACAACAATAAGCACATGCGTGTGTTGTTTGTACGGATTTGCCATTCCTTTGACATACACTTGTATGTTGTAATTCACAATCTATACATAGTACAGTACTTGTAGTGCGGCCTGCGGGAGAGCTGCACAACAATACAGTGTCAAAGCTCTTGCACATGTTTGTTTATACTGGTGGAATATTGCTGAGAAATATGGATGAGGAATATGGCTGATATTAAACATTTTATGAGCTATAACTGTCTGGAAGGATATTGGACAAGAGCCAGCTAGGAGATAGTGAATGAATTGACTTGGAATGGTTTCACTTTTTGACAGGTCTGGACTATGATGGATGATTGTGTTTAGTAAGTGTGATAACTTGTGTACATGTTCTTTCGTGTGGTGGTCTGGTCCCTGGTCTGGTAAAGGTGAGGTCAGATAACTTAGTACCATGCACAATGGCATTCATTCAAGCACTAGTGCTTCACCTTATATTTATTTTGCTGTCCCTATCAGATTTGTATGGTATCCATGTCTGATTAGCTCAGTTTAAATTGTCTTTACCATGTTCACTGTTATTATGTATTACATACATGTGCACACTATTCTTGTATGTCAATATGTGCATGTAGCTCTGTCTGGTTTTTGATCTGTCTATATCTGACCCCTTCTCTCTCTCATTCCAAGATTAATAATTATTTCATTAAGATCTTATAAATAATGCCAACAACCTGAATTTTTTTGGTGTTATTGCAGTTCCTTTTGACACCTCAACGTTTACTTAGATCTTGCCAGATTTCACTAATCGAATATGGTCTTTGTCCTTAAAGATGAAGTTGAGTTCTGGTCATGCGATTGCATTGTGAAAGAAACGGTGTGGAACCGACCAGAAAAGGTTGATCATCTAGCATATAAGAATTTGTGTGTATTGCAAGGTTCTGGAATCATCAAAATGATAAGAAATTTGCCAAGTCTTGGTAAAGTTACAAACACTTGCACAGAAAGATGTATATGGGACTACACGAACATGTGGCGTAAAAAGCCGGCCCCCCGATTTAACACTTTGGAGACGACGGGCTTCTACAGAAGCCGAGTGAGTTGTTAAGTCTGTGACGACGGCTTCTACAGAAGCCGAGATATATCCCTAATATGTTGACAAAGTTTTCCAGCTTATCATTAGCTATTATGTGCTAAAGTTTTTTGAAGTATTATTTAGATATATTCATTCATCTCATCTATTAAAAAAATAATATAGTCATGTAGAAAAAAATCGAGAAAAAGTGATATCATTTCAACTTTACTCTAAGTTAGTGTTCGGATCGAAAAAAGACCCCAAAATACCTGTACAGTTGGAGACGGAAGCGTACGCGCGCGTCCGTTCTATATTCTTGCCAGGATGCTTGCTTCCAAGTTCCACGCACCCCTCCGCATTTCAGATATTTGTATTACGGGTCGTATTATCAGTTTGATTTCGACCCTGATTACTTATTTATATTTATCTACCCTACGGGTGTGGCATTTTTTCATCACATACTAATCTAAGCCTTATCGATGTAGTGTATTTACATGACAATACGCTGTTCATTTTATAAACTTGACCAATTTAGCGAATCATTCATGTATGGACCTCTTTTATGAAAGGCTTATCCCCCACCCAAAGAGGGACAAAAGAATGTAAAGAAGTAACTATTCTGGAAGATTACCGTTTTGAAAGAAGAGGATGTAAGCCTAAACGTAGCCGGTCAATAGGTTAATTATCTACATGACAATACACACAACCACTCTAACTTATATACCTTTAAGAGGGCATGTAACCATTTTAGAGCAGGTTTGAGTAAAGTATCTTGATCAACCTAAAGCCGGTCCTGGTTTGAGCGGGCATATAAAATGTTCAAATGTTATGTTCTGAAAAACTACCCCTTACTCTTCCTCTCTCTCCCTACGAAATAACACTCTCGTCTTGAGCAACTCCGGCGGTATAGCCACGAATATGAGACTTTTCCTGGGCAAAGATACTACCATTGTTGAAGAAAAAAATGCAAGGCAACATACAAACAAGTTTTCTGGCAATGAAGAAAAGCGAGTGCAAGATGAAGAAAATAATTGTTATTATCATTACTATTTTATTACAATATTGTAAGCATCATCATCATCATTTCATGTATATTTCATGTACATGTCATCTACAGAACTGATCATGAAACGAGGATTATCAAAGTTTTATTGGTACGATAGGTTGAACTAGTGCTGTAGCCGAACGGCCGAACTGAACGGAAGTTCGCCGAACATGGCACTTCCGAACCGAACCGAACGCAAAGGCCTGGTTCGGATGTTCGGCAGAAAAATATAAAAGTTTTTGCAAGCTAATAAACTTGTCATTTTGTACCTAAGTTTTATGTCAAGATTGCTCATTTTATATTTACTTTTTTCCCATTTTCCGCCTTTGTGATTTATGCCTATCCAGTGGTGGGCGTGACTTCACTGGCGCCATTTAAATCCCAAATCCTGACCACGCTACGTCGCGATTGCAAGCCATAAACAAGAATACATGTGCGTGATAAAAATATCTTCAGCTCAAACCCATTCAAAAAACAAAAGAAAATTAATTAATTTGTAACAATATCGGACAAATTTTACAATATAAATAATGAAATAAATATATATTATAGTATGGTATTTATTTATTCAGGAAAAATACGGATTTTATATTTTTCCTATTAAAAATAAAAACTTATAAAAAACAGTTATTGACGAGCCTAAATTTCTATTCAGATGGCAGCTTTCATGACTCTAACATTAGACAACAACCGTCTCGGAAAATCTTTAAAACATATCATTTATTGACAAATTGAATACATGATTCTTTTAAAATTGAAAATAAAACATGATTCAAGACGGAAAACGAGCAGTTTTTAATGTGAAATTCGTACTGGTCGGAAGCAGTGTGCAGAGGTCCTCCGTGCTGGTCGGGCCAGGCAGGCCGGCCAGCCCTCCCAGTGCCGACCGCCGTGACAATAACGCTGCTTGCTATTATACTACCGAACCCCGAACCGAACCAAGTTCGGGTGAAAAATTGCCGAACTCTGCCGAACCGAACACGAACATAGCGTCTGACTTACAGCACTAGGTTGAACGAGAACACAGATGGAGACGAAGACAAATAAATAGAATTCTCACGTTGTTTGCACTTCTTTCTTTATTGTTTCACAACATATAATGAATTACTATATTTTCAATATCATTTATTTTCGAATAAATAAAAGACTACCAGATTGTTATGAATTATGATTTTGTTCTATTCTCTGTCATTGATTTAGCTCTTTCCATTACAAACAAAACAAATCAAATATGCGTACAAAAATTCAACAAATATTTTATTGATACAGCAACCTCATATCAAAATAGAATTCTAAGAGATGTATAGATAGAGAAAAAATAAACAAATTAAACGGGAGGCAAAAGCTGAAACAAAATTAATATTTCAAATTTTAAGAAACAAAGTCGATCAACCCTTCAAAGTAAATATTATTTTCGTTTTCGAGAATTAAACGATGTTCATCTCAAAATTCATTTCCCAAATAGTCCTATATTTGATTTGCACATTGAAAAAAGGGCATATAGTGTAGATCCTGGCATAATGTTGGTCAGAATATAGTTACAAAATGTGTCGAAAACCCATGTAAAACAAATTATTTATGGCTCGGTTGATAATCGGCCGAGCTTTAGCTGACGACAATCATTGACAATGGGGAAATGAATGGAGGTATCGACCGATCTGCGCATGCGGCGGTGCTTACGCAATTTATATTGTGAGTGTATTGAAAAGGAAAGACGTGAAGCTTCAGCAAAATAAGACGGCAATTCCCCTCAAAAATAACAGACCTTATTTTTCGTATTGATAAGGCCAAATAAAAAAAAAAAACATGTTTAGCGTCCTGTTTTTTCAAAAAATAGGAAGGAGGGGGCCCTTTTTATTTTTTATTTCAAAATGGCCGCTCAAAATGGCCGCTCGGTACATTTTCCCTGACAGTCGGGGCAATTTTTTTTCAAGATGGCCGCCGACAATTTAAAAAAAAAAAAAAATCTGAAATAGAGCCATTTTAGCAGTGTTTTTCATGTTTTTTTCTTTAAAAAAAATAATAAAAAAAAAAAAAAAAAAAAAAAAATAGGAGGCGGCCCCCAAAAAGGAAGCGGGCGGGGACGCTAAAACATGTATATTTTTTTAAATCGCCTAATCAAAACTTATATTTTTAGAAAGGAAAAAGTCTGATCTTTCATTTTTACATTTACTAAAAATCACGAAAATGACTGAATGAGGCGCAATGAGCAATGAAAGTAGAAAGCACCGCCAAATTTTCCATAACTGGCAATGTAACCAAAATCGCTCCATCACAGGGGAAACAATCGCTGTGCGCGGGCCTCGCTCACAAAGGGTTAAGACTACTTGCTTGTTTCTATAAATAGATGCAGTACTCAATGATTTATGATTTGTGTATTTTGGTTGAGAGTGTCTAGAGAGGAGAGAGTGTAAACAAGCAGTCTTCTGACAGAATTTAAAATGAAAAAAGTTGTTATAAAGTGGTCTTTTTCATCACAATTGGGAGCATAGCTAAAGGGGTGTATGTGGAGCTGGAGGCAGGGCTTCATCACCCTGTTGACTCGATCCTCTTTAGGGGTTATTACTTGTATTGAAACACACATTACCAGGAATGATTTCTATTTTCTTATTTGTTGATGATGTATTAGATCTGTTTCACACAGGGGTTGTGTAAAAAATATATCTAAGGTGCAATAAAGTTTTTGTAAATTTATTTTGTATGTGTATGAATTGAGATTTTTGTTAGGTACATGTACAAAGCAAATGGGAGTGGTCTTTATCACGGAACTGCTAATTTGCATTTGATTCTAAAATACTTATTTTAGACATTAGCTTCTAACTCATTGAATTTACCTCGACCTTTCCCATATAGACATGTAACTTTGCGAATATGTCATAAAGGTGAACATGATCATATAGTGAAAGATGACTTATGGCCTTTAAATTACGTTCTTTAAATTTACTCTATAAACTGGCAGCAGCTGTGTACGTATGGAATAGGATCAATAACATATTTGCTTAACACAAGGTGATATTTACATATAAATTAATTACATTCAGGTGAAGCTGTATAGGATGCAGTAGACCCATACTGTATACCTGTTTTGCAAATGAGGGCAATTCTTTCCAATTAATTTGAATTCATAATCTTCAGATTTGGTCCATTTCTTCCTTGCTTATTAAACCTTAAAATACAGTGAAAATGTCCATGTCGACCATATACAAATATGTAATTTGCTTTTTAGTTTGATACACCCTTTCACCAAAGAATATGAAAACTAGTCACTCAGGCATCCTCAATACATGGCTCTCAAATTATTAAAAAGATATATTGGGCTCATGTGGTTAGACAACAAAATTTAAAGCTGGACTCCCTATTAAAAAAAAGATAATGTGGAGCCCCGGCCCCTGGGTCACTTGAAGTTCATGATGTACACATGACGTGTAATTTAGTAAGATCAACAATGACCATTATAAAATAGAAATTTATGCAATCACAACATCATCTGAGTTTAATACCAGAGTTAAATTGAGTTAATACCCTTCTGCCCCTCAAGACATTATATGGAGGGATTTTGACATAATATAGTTGGCCCTCTTGATTGTAAATTCTGCACATAATGAGTTTACTTGTGAGTATAGCAAAATGATAATGTATTGTTAAACTGATAATTATAGATCAATTATACATTATAAATTCATTATTAATCTAGTAACCCCTTTATTTTCAAGGTGAACTGGAATAAGGTTGTAAAAATATATAGCAAAGCAGCAACTTATTACACCCAATAAATCTTCTTATTGGGCATTAATTTTATCACTCCCCTAATAAACACGTATTTAGCGAGACAACATATAATTTGAACTCTTTCTGCCCTTGTTGTCATCATAAATTGCAAAGTCCAAAGTCATTACAATCTAGACTAGGAATAGAAATTTATGAACCCCCTATAAAGATTTCACATATTGCAAAATAAAGTTGTATAGCTGCTATTTGTTAGCAATATTGTTTGCTTTCAAGATGAGCAGCTCACGTAAGCACCAATATGAAACCGTCTTTCCTTTACTGTTCAAATAAAAGTTGCAAATTGTACATTGTTTTAGTAGTCACAGAGCCACTTATGCTTTAACATGCACATGAATTTGGGACTCCATATTTGAGAAGATTTGGTCTACAAGCCTTTGATAGAGAAGGAAGTGATGTGAGGTTATTTTGTGTTGGAAAAAGAATGTGATTGAAGTCAAAGGGACACATACAGAAAATTACTTTCTTTGACTTTAAGTAACGTTCCCTAAATCCGTCCATCTTTGTCGATGATGTCGCACTTTGTGAGGATATCTGTTTCATGGTCCGGAACGAGATGCTGCTGGATCAACCTTTTCTCTTTGTTTGAGGCCACATAACTGGACCTTGCAGAACTACAATTTAAACCACAACTTGACAATTTTCCGCAGACTTTGTCAAAATGTCCAGAATAAATATTGACTATTTCACCCCGGGACCTCTCCTCCCCTCTCTTCTCTCTCTTCAACTTGACAGCTTACGTAAGAAGTCGCGACCCCATGACCCCACCCGGCATGTCCAGCTGGCCCTGGACATGGTCAAGGAGGAGGGAACGCCCCCAACCTCACGGAAGTACAAGAAGCGGGACGATGGCCGGCAGAAGGTGCAGATTCGGATCGGGGACGATGAAGAGTCGGAAGAGGAAGGCGATAAGGTGGATAGCGGAAAAGATGATCTGAATGAGAATGGTGAGTACATGCAGCTTTGTTATAATACAATTTTAAAGAATACAGAGTTAACCAACTTTTACTTGGTATCTTAATACTAAATCATAGGTCACATTTATTAATGTGCAGAAAAAATTATTATGTGGTGTAAGTAGTTGATTTTATGATCAGAATTTGTTATCATTGAAGGCGGCAGTTTCCACACCAAGAATAGTTTCTAAAAAAATTCAAAATTTGACGTAGAAATTCCAGTTTCTTAACCCTGATCTGATTCTTCTCCCTGCTTTCTGTTTATTTCTTCTACTTCTTTCTCTCTCTCTCTCTCTCTCTCTCTCTCTCTCTCGTCTCTCTCGTCTCTCTCTCTCTCTCTCTCGTCTCATGTTTTTGCTCTATTATGTATGACTGAGAGAAGAAACACAATACACAAGTCTCCCCCCCCCCAAAAAAAAAAAACTACATTACCGGTATTGCAAATAATATTTTTCCTTGAGAGCGGATAACAATACCCACCATGATCAGTGAAGTGAAACCACTTGTAAATTGACAATAACCAGTATAGTCAGTAAAACTACAGTTCTAGATTAAAGGTAATACAAAGTTTTGGTATGGGGTCATGAATTTGGTTCAAATAAACATATTGGAAGCATATGCGATCTTACAATATTCAGTAATCGTTGTCGCGGTTGAAATCGAGTCTTAAAGGGACTATGTCCCATTTGCAGGCCAAAAAAAAATAAAAAGTTAAATTCCAACTGCATTTGAAAGATAATACTCATTTAGAACTTCCCTAAAAAAAGTGGGGCTTGGAAATGTCTTCAAGAGGGAAAATAACGACTATTAGTTGTCAAATCGACTTTAGGGCTATAGAGCCCAAAAGTAATAGTCTTGATTTTCAGATAATTGTACCAAATGGTCATACGTTTTATGCTGCGCAAAGATTCAATCAGTTTAATCTTGGCCATCACAAGAAGTGGGTTATTGATGTAGACAAATACTTATGTACCTTTTACAACTCTTTTCATGTATGATATTACCAAAGAAGAAAAAAAGCCAGTCAGTCACTCAATAGTGTCTGACAGTGAAGTCTAGCAAGTAAACGGTTTTCCTTGCATCATTTGAATATGAGGACACTGCTAACGTTTAAATTTCACAGATAGGACATACATGACGTATTCATAATTCCTGCAAAGTTCTACAGCATTTGAGGTTGGCTGCAAAAGGGACATATTCTGAGATTTTCAAGGTCGCAGCTACTATTGTAGGGCCGTAGGAGCTATTTGAAATTTATCAAAATATACCTGGAGCACCGGTAAATTTTTAATTTTTTATATTAAATTTTTCTCTGAAAGCAGAAGTGTTTTGGGGGCTAAATTTTCTAATGCTTATAATACATCCACAGGGGCATCCAAATATATCAAAATTGTAAAGAATCACTATCCAACCAATTTTCGAAATTTCCCAAAACTTTGTATTACCTTTAAACAAAAGCTCTCAAACATGTTTTGATTATGCAGCTGTACATGGTGAATACTTGCAATGTTGAGATATAATTGAGCAGTGGGCTTGAATGCCGCTATCATCATGTGACATGTTTGGGGTAGCACATACAGATGTGTTTATGTTGGCTCAATTACTTCTTTATTTCAGTGGAACATTAATCGAGGGGATTTTATCAGTTTTACCCCTTTATCCAAAGCTGTGGGTAGAGTCCACAGACCAAGTACTACATGTACTATAGTCTCTATTGAAGTGTAAATCAGCATTTGTTTGCGGTTTAGATTCGTTTGATGAATAAGTTGCTGGTATGTACTGGAAATGTTTCAGCCTGTGGAAGTACCTGCTATTTGTACAGTGTATGTAATCATGCATTGTCGGTTTCATGAATGTGGCTACTTGACAAAGAAGGATTAATAAATTAGTTATAACTTATGTGAACGCAGTGCATTTGAGACTTTGAGTAGCTTTGAACCTAGACCCACTGCGGAACTGTTTCAGGAATGACGGCAAGAAGTCAGTGCATATATGGTTCCAGGAACTTTGAGTTTGGATCCTCTCTGGAACTGATTCGTTGAGGCCGTCAAGAAGACCGTGTCTGTGCAGTAGCTTTTCTTTTGGATCTGATCTAGAACTGATTTGTGGAGGCATACAAGAATTCCCTTAGTTGCATTATCTTTGTGCATGGATCCATTCTAGAACCGATTCATGAGTCGCATCAAGAAGGCAATGTAGTTAAATTTAATAGCTTTTCACTGGAATTGTTTCATGGACAGCATACAAAAAAGCAGTGTTCTTGGTTCCAGAAGCTTTGAGTTCAGATCGACTAATGCAGGAATGACGTTTAAAAATGCGGTGGTTCCATTTGACTTGAGTTTGGATTTGATCTAGAACCTAGGATCTGGCACACTTCGGCTTCTACTTGAAGAATCAGATGGTATCATTCAAGTGAAACAGTGTCCGAGAAATGTTAAGCTTCGAGTTGGGATACAATGTTCTATAACTGATTTGTGAATAACAGACAAGAATGCATGTGGTTCCAGGAGCCTTGAGCTCGGATCCACTGTAGAAATGGTGATTTTACGTTTGGCATACTTCGTTCTCTGCTTGAAGAATTCAAAGATATCATTCTTGCAAGTGTGACAATTGTCCTAAAGATGTGCAAAAACTTTTGTGAGCATTACATAACTTATGGCAAAATATTTATCAGGGATAGACAATTGTGATTAAACCATCAGGAACAAGAACAACTAATCAATTGCTACGTATCGAGTCGTATGAAGTCCTAGAGTCTCTGAAGTAGAATGAATGTAGAGGAAAATGCCAGGAAATTCCCAGAGAAAGACAGTAGATATGGTTCCTGGCAACAGGAAGGAATTGAACTGAAACAACGTAAGTCAACAGGATATGTATAGTTCAGGCAAGGCTCCACCAAACTAGGGGTGACCATAGAGTGAAATAGTTGGTGGTTTTTATTTCTAATGTCTCTTTATCTCATCAAAATTGTCATCTTGTTAGAGTGTTCTAAAGTCAAAAGTTGTGTTGATTTCTCTTATTCAGGTGGGAGGAAGGAGTTAAATCAAATCTGGGCTAACCCAACAATGTCCAAATAGTGAGGCCAAGATAATATGCTTGAATGTATTTTGCTTGAGTCCATTTTATTGTAAACTGAATTCAGTTTTCAAGTTTTAATAGAAATGTGTAAAATACAGCTACATGTAGGTCCATTATGTTGCTTGCTTTGTACCTCTCACAACCTAATCATGATGAAATGCTGTACCAGTGTAATGCCATCAAACTGTATTGAACTGTTTACCATATTGAAACAGACTTTTAGGTTTAATACTCAGTAGGTGTGATATTGAGGGAACTCTGTTGCTCTTTTGCTAGTTGCTGAAGAGAAGAGGATGCAATTTATGGCTTATTTATGAAAAGGAAATTGATTCTTGTCCAAGCCAGCCCTGACTTCCTGTTCCCAAGGGTTATGGAGGAAATAGAAACTGTTTTGTACATATACAGTTTATGTTTTACAACATTGCATTTTGGAAGGAAAGTTTACAAGGCTGATCACCTTTATTCAAGCACAGTACAAGATTGCCGACGCTATGAGGTATTTGGTTGAATCATGGCAGTCATGAGGAGTACCTTCATTAACTCTTGGATGTCAAGGGAAAGAGATAAAGTACATTATCAATTTGAAAGGAGCATGCAATTAATAAGAAATTATTTCATGTTTCAAGCTTGAAAGCAATGAAACAGTACCAGTTACTGTCACAAGGTATGTTGAAAAGCAACGTATTTTATTCTTTTTAACTCATTGAGTTGACTACTGATTACTTTCCAGCCCATAGGCTTAATACATGAAACATTTTTTTTCCTGTAGGCAATGGGTTGATTTAGAGAAAATTAACTACTTGTTAAATATTGGTTGTTCTCATCAGTCAGCAAAAATGTGTGTAAAATTAGAGGTAAGATTACAGTATGTATTTTTTTAAATGTCTGCAAGCATCTTGAAATGGCTTCTGTACGTGGTATTGTTAATAGAATCATGGAGATGAGGTTGCAGTATGATTTCTTTGTCCTTGCTGGAGCTGTTTTAAAGCCCCAATGCACTACTTATAGCTACTTGCGCCCTCTTTATCGCAAACAATGCCTAATCGATGCATGTTGGTGCCCCATGATCCCCTTTTTCTTATGTTAACTGAGAGCTGATTTGATGCGATAACCACCTGTCAGTGACCTTGCAGGGAGGTCTAATCCCCCTGGCCAAAGTGAAACTAGTGCAGACGAGATTTAAGTTGAAATTTTATAGTATTGTACTCTTTCAGACTTACTCATTGGAATCTTCAAAAGATACTACTATAAAAGTAAATTCAAGATTCAAGATTCAAGATTTTATTGTCCATAATATAATACAGAAATTTGTTTTCCATTGGTATAACATGTAATACATAAAACATAAGACAAAAACATGGTGTCGTGTGCTGAAAGCCAGAAGGGCGTCAAGACTCTATAAGAAAAAGTATGTGAGCAGGTACGGTTCTCCGGCTTTCAGCACAAAACATGACAAGATAGTTATATGACTTATACATAGCAAGAATTTTATATACAATTCTGAATCACATCATGAATAAATTCAGGTATGAATATAGATGTGAATATGAGCAGCATCACAATCGAAATACGAGCAGAAAGATAAAGGAAAAGAGAGCTCAAGCTCGAAGGACTGATAGAAGAGAGAAATATAGGGAAAGTTGGTAGGGGTCCAAAGGAAAATGGGAGAGACAGAGAAGGAGAGATGGCATAATTTCCAATCAGATTATAATGCATGACATAAATATACAACAAAAATCAGCAGCAGAGTTAAACAACGGATGTTTTGAAGTACTTTATTAGTTTGGAAACGAATAGGAATGGCTGTTTTTTCTGGTTTTGTTTCATGGAATTCACGTTCAGTATATTAGTCATTTTCAAGAGAGGGGGTGGGGATGACGTAGCAAAATTGTTCTCTGTTGTCTGGGAGATATGCTCCTCTGTTATATGTTTTCTCATGAAGTGCTACATTGTTGATCGTATATTATCAACATCAGACTCAAAACAAAATTGAAACTCTAATCAGACCAGATCAATTTCCTGTGTGTCGCCTTGTTTAGGGGAAATTGTTATGCAATTTAGATAAGCAAGTTTACAAATGATGATCATTGAAAGGACAGGTAACCACTAGTTCGTCGTTAGATGTTTCATTATACTGCTGGACATTGGAAGAACACTACATGAGTTTAGGTTGGACGCACAGATGAATAAGGTTTTGATTGGAAAGAAATGTATTAAAAGTAGAGATTATTTTCAAGTGGAAAACTCTATTGGACAAGGATGAGACGACGCTTGGTCTCGGCAGAAGAAGGTATTCTTGAAAGAAATTGACAAATTGCCTGCTGGAGTGGAATTGTTGGATCCTGGATGGACCCTTTGGGATCGAGAGAAAATCAGTAGTTGAATGTTTATGCTAATGGAGACCAGCTAGCATCTATTGAATTCTCTAATAGGGCGTGTATTTGCGAGTCGTGTATTAAAGATATCTTGATGTGGATTTGTTTGTATGGTACTGTGTTGAATGCATCACTCCAAACAAATTTTGACCTAATTTCAGTGGAAACTAAATCTTGAAGAAGAAATAAACCAACAGCATTACCATATTTGCTTTGTGCACCACTTGGTCAATCCTTTGTGTGGCCTATATTTGCGTTAGAAGTTGAAATACAACAAGATGACTCTCCTACATGTACCTCATGTAGTTTTTGATTGACAACAAGATCTGTTGTTTGTTGGTGTTGGGACAAACTGCAGTATTTTGCCCTGTGAAAGTCCTGTATTCTGGTTTTTTGAAGTGATTTCCACATTTTCCAGGTTTGGCAGTACTAAATTTAGTACCTAAAGTATAGGACTAGGATCAAATTGATCTGCATGTCCCTGCTGAATATGGGGAAACTCAGATCATGGACCACAGAGTATAATATCGACAAGACTCCTTTTGAAAGTTTAATAGAACTGAATAATGACATGAGACATGACAGCTAGGCTTTCAGCAATCCATACCTAATAACGTCTGTTGATGAATGTTGGCAACCCACATGAATCAATGAATGACAGAAGAAGGCACTTCAATCATTGTTCAAATCAAGCTTGCTTTTCAATAATATAGTTACTGGTACTGTATTTTAGGGAAGAGGTAACGTGGAACATTATTGAAAATGTTCAAATATGAATAAGACTTAGAAGTTGTTTAATTCTAATGATTTGCTTCCCTCCCTTGTTTTTCTTTTGTTTATATAGGCTACAATGGAAGGAGGAGAGGTAATTTTAATGTCACCGCAGAGAGGTTTCCTATCAATTTCAAGAGAGCACATGAACCCCATGAGGTAAGCTAGCTTTTCAACATCCAATTTTATTTTTTATTTTTTTTAACTTTATTTATGCATCATTCAAAAATCTGAAATTGGATTGTATTTGATATATTTATTTTTAAAATCTGTTTTGTGTATAGGTGAACCTATTTCTATTTTTGGTTGTCATTAAAAACAGACTCATAGAGGATTTGTGATCATTTAAATCAAATTATACATCTGGAGAAAAGTTTGATATAATTATTTCAGTGGAGACAAATGCAAATTGATGAACTTTCTATACTTGACATTGTGTGTATCAGTTGTCAGAACCATAAAAATACCACAACTTTCATGTTCTCTATCAGATTTTTCTCAACAATTTAACTGACCCAATTTTGTTTTTATTGAAATCATCTTGACATCAGGGTTGAATTTCGCATATAAAATGATGGCTCTCACACACAATTTCTTTTGAAAATTTCCTTTAAAGCCCCACTGCACTACTGATAGCTACTTGGCCCTCGATATGTCAAACAATGCCTAATCAGTGCCTGTTGGTCCCCCATGATCCCCTTTTTCTTATGTTAATTGAGAGCTGATTTGATGAGATAACCATCTGATCAGTGACCTTTGCAGGGAGGTCTAATCCCCCTGGCCAAACTAGTACAGATAGGCTTTATCTATGATGTTTTATTTTTTGTGATCCACAGCTCTTTGTGCAGCTGGACTCCTGGCAGTACAACCAGAACCAATCCGAGGAGGGATTCGTTGAGAAGATCTGGAAGGAGACGGCAAGATGGATCAAGTTTGAGGAGGATTGGGAGGTAGGGTCAGAGAGGTGGGGTAAACCTCATGTAGCCTCCCTCACCTTCAACAGCTTACCCCAGCTCAGGAAGGGGCTAGAAAATGGTAGGTGCTGCAGAACAGTCGAACCGGCTTTTAATAGTTACCACCTGTATAGAAAGACCACTCGTCTTCAAAGACCACATTTTTGTTTCCTTTGAAAAATGGTGCCTCATTGGAACATATACTGAAGGAACCTGTACACAAAGACCGCTTTCTTGCCTCCCTTGAGTGGTTTTTATATACAGGTTCCACTATACATGTACTCTAGCTATGTTCACATTGTGATGATAATATAACACAATCTTTGGTTTTGTCTGAAAGTAAATGGCGCCATCAGGTGTTCATAGGGTTATAATGCGCCTTAAATGATTGAAACGTATGCTGTATGTTGCTACAGATGGAGTAATTTACTGATTAGTATGTCTCAACCATTAAAGTTTCTATAAAGGCTTACAACCCAATATCAAGCTTATTATGCACAACAGCCTCAACCACCCCTCCTGCAAAAAAAAAAACCTGCCATTGCAACAGCTTTAAAAAAAGTTGAAATGAGTACATCTAGTGGTTCTTTATTAGCAGTTTTCATTTCCCCCTTTTTCCAATATTAATGTATATACTCTTAGAATGGCGAGCCACAGCAAAGCAGTTTTTCGAAAAAAAATTCCTTCATCATTTGCAAATATAACTTGAGACTACCATAAACCCCACTTGCCCAAAGCAACCAAATCAGATGCTGAAATAAACATAAAATCATATTTGTACTTGTACCTTAATAGTCTTTGCATTTTGAATTTATTGCAAATAAAGTTGATATTATTGTGAAAGGGTTTTGCCCACTCCATGACTAAAAGAAAAAAAAAAAAAAAATCAGTGGACAAAACGGGGAGGAGGATGGTGCAGGAATGAATGTCAGATTCAGTTTAAGTTTTATTTGATTCTGAGAGATTATATTTTCCATTACTACCAGAATCAATATTAGATTTCATACATATATATATATATATAGAGATGAAAGATATATAAAGTGTTTTCCATTGATGTTGTCAGGATTGATGCTGTTGGATTGTAAGAGGACCACCCTACAAGGCATCTTTGACGCTATCCTTGACGGTCTGGAGGAGGAACACAACATGGGTAGGAATGATCGTATGCTCATCTCTAAGATGCTCAAGGCAAGCGCTGGCAGGTTAGTAATCTCTTTACTCAGTTGCTCATCATAGTCCCATTATTAAGATTTAAACCATTGATTCCTGGAAGCTGTGGTTCTGGCATAAAGTCTGTAGGTTTGAGAGAATTCAATAGTTAAGGGGATGCATGGGGAATTAACACTGTATAGAAACTTGGCTTGAGTAGAAGCAGAAAATTCTGAGAAATATTAGTGAAAGGCTGAGAACTAATCGTCAAGGAATATGAAAGTTACAATTTTTTTTAAAGCTAAGATCAATGAGGGTTTTGAAAATCTCCCATTGTCATTGCATTCATTTTTATGATGTTATAGTTAGTCTCCATGTGTTTTGTACTTTTCCTTATCGAAAAAAAGTTTTTTTCATTAAGAATATTGAGAAAATAAATAATGTGGGGTAAAAGGGAAAACAGAGATATGTGATGTTTTCCATATTATCAGTGATCTCAACTTTGAAGAATGTCAATATTTTCTAATTTCTCATTTCTTCTGACCTTTCTCAGGCTTATACTTATCTGTTTCTATGATATTTCTCTTTTAACTGTCAATATTTTCTAATTTCTCATTTCTTCTGACCTTTCTCAGGCTTATACTTATCTGTTTCTATGATATTTCTCTTTTAACTCATACCCAGCGTTTTTGAGGAGTCAATTCCCTTTATTTCATGTTCACAAACATATTCTTCCATCATTCATCATCATGAGGTGTAGACTATTCATTTTACATCTTTAATATCATATCCATTTTTGTCATTGTGAAATGTAAGACCACCTATTCAATCACATAATACACATGTAGTGTTAAAAATCAGGGGAAACCACAATGTCTCAAATAAAGTAGGTAAGTACATTTTGACATGGGATACAAAAACTGGTAAACAAAGAGGTTATTTGTCAACATGTGGGATAATTGTGCTATTGATTACAATTCTCATTGCCTTCATGGACTCATCAGCTCTCATCTGCATCATTCTAAGTTGCTAAGAGCAATGAGGTAAGAGACTCTTCATGTATCACCAGTTTCATTTGATCATCATCGGTGGCTTGACATTTGCTCTGGGCTCTATTTCATCAAAAATCTAGGGTTTAGATTAGTGTTTCAAGTGAGTTTTTAGAAGAACTCAACACAAACGGGTGCGTACTGCGAAGAGGCACCAAACTTTTCACTATGAAACCCCACCCCCCCCCCCCCCCAAAAAAAAAAAAAAAACCTTAGAATTTAACATTTCCTTGCCCCCTCCATTCACAAAGATTTTCATTTTTTTTATTAATATATTTCGGACCCCTTGTTCAAAAAGGGCTATTTTATGGCTACTATGGTTAGGGTTGGGCATTATGTTAGGTCGAGGGTTGAAGTTAGGAATTTGATTCCAGCAGTAAGTGGGCTTGGGGCAAATGTCAAAGTTCATCTGTTGTGCTACTTCATCCACCCCCCCCCCCCCCCCCCACCCTACTGCCCTCACTGTATCTGCTGTCATCAAGCATACTCTCATCTCAGTAATGCACATTGTTGTTTTGGTTTGTTGTTTGTTCGTTTTACCTGACTGCTAAAAAAGCGTGTGTGTGCTTGTAAGTAAGCCAACAGGGGACTGACGGCTTTAGGTCCTCTCCGAAGGGACTTGGCAATGAGGATATAAATGCCTTACCAAAGGGTACTAGCGCATCGACTTGGTTCTGAACCTGGGACCTCCTGGTTATGAGACCAGTCAGACCACTGCTCTACCACTATAAAGCCATCATGCCTCTGTGTGATTTGGGTAGAACTGAAAGTGCCTGCTGAGAGGCAGAGGGGTATTAAATTGGATTTGTTGTATACAGAGTTAACGCAATTCTGGCTCCAAATACATGAAAATAAGTGCATTTGCTGTTAATGTGGAGATATTTGCAGTTCTTTGATTGATATTCCATCCCTTTCTCCCACTGGCATTGTTTTCACTAACCTCACTTTCAAATGGCCTCACTTACGAATGACCATGACCACACATTATATATCTCTGGCATGCACTTCCGATGTCTCTACCTTTATTTTAGTTTGGTGTTATTGTGATTGTTCATTGGCTGTTGTCTTACACCATGTATATGCAGTTTTATAATAGTAATGGAAATATATACTTGTGTGCTATTTCTACCCCCCCCCCCCCACTCCCCTCTCTTCCTCCTTCTCTCTCTCTCTCTCTCTCTCTCCCTCTTTATTTCTCCATCTCTTTCTCCTCTCTCTCTCTCTCTTTCTCCTCTCTCTTTCTCTTTCCTCTCTCTCTCTCTCTTTCTCTCTATCTCTCTCTCCCTCTTTATTTCTCCATCTCTTTCTCCTCTCTCTCTCTCTCTCTTTCTCCTCTCTCTTTCTCTTTCCTCTCTCTCTCTCTCTCTTTCTCTCTCTCTCTCTCTATCTCTCTCTCAACCTCTATCTTTATATATCTCTCTCTCTCTCTCTGTAACTCTTTTTATGCCTCCGCCACCGAAGGTGGTGCCGGAGGCATCATGTTTTCGGGTTGTCCGTCCGTACGTCCGTCCCGTTTGACCGTTATCACAATATCTCAAGAACCATTTAAGATTTAAACTTAAGACTCGGGAATAGTATAGGAAGACGATCTGATTAGATTTTGGAGTACGTAGGTCAAAGGTCACAGGTCACAGAGGTCAACTTATGAAATTCCTTGTATTGAGTTTGTTAGCGCGATATCTCAAGAACCATTTGAGATTTAAACTTCAAACTTAAGGATAGTATGTAACACCATAGGAAGACGATCTGATTAGATTTTGGAGCACGTATGTCAAAGGTCAAGGGTCACAGAGGTCAACTTATGAAATTCCATACATTGAGATTGTTATCATGATATCTCGAGAACCACTGGAGATTTAAACTTCAAACTTAGTGATAGTGTGTATCACTATAGGAAAACAATCTGATTAGATTTTGGAGCACGTATGTCAAAGGTCAAGGGTCACAGAGGTCAACTTATGAAATTCCATACATTGAGATTGTTATCATGATATCTCAAGAACCACTGGAGATTTAAACTTCAAACTTAGTGATAGTGTGTATCACTATAGGAAAACAATCTGATTAGATTTTGGAGCACGTAGGTCAAAGGTCAAAGGCCACAGCGCACATTATGTATGCAAAAACAGCTTGTGATCGCGTTATCTCAAGAACCGATTGATGGATTCATGCCAAAATTAGGTCATGTTACTTGCAGAGCCAATGAACTGAGTAGATTCTTGGTTCATAAGGTCAAAGGTCAAAGGTCATGGGCCCATTATGTATGCAAAAATAGCTTGTGAACGCATTCTCATTAGAACTGACAGATGGATTACTATTTAACTCAGAACATCTTGCAGAGCCAATGAACAGAGTAGATTTTATGGTCATGAGGTCAAAGATCAAAGGGTCATATATGTATATGAGAAATTGCTTGTAATCACAATATTCTGAGAACCTGTCAATGGATTACCATTGAACGTGAATTCAATTTTTTTTTTCTGTTTTGGTTTGTAAAATTGCTCTATAACGGAGGCATCATTTTCGACTGCGCGCAGTCGAATTCCATCTAGTTTATCATATATCTTTTTTTCATACTGTTCAGGATGGAATAATGGCAATAGTGTGTACAATGTATTTCAGTGTCTGCTTTTGTGTTTGACTGTATGCACATTTTTGTATTTCTGTTTTTCTTTTATTTAAAAAAAATCAACTGGTTATATTTTTGTGTTTGACTGTACATACATCAATTTCATTGTCTATCTATCTTCCAGCAACCATGAAGAGCCAGCTGGAATCGTGAGAGCATCCATAAGACGACTGTCTACCATCGCTGATTTCAGCCACCACCACCGCACCTCCCACCAGCATCAGGATCCCAACTCCACCCCACTAACTACCAGTAGATCCATGAGCGCCATGGAGGATTCCAGTCGAATGGCAATCAATGGCAACGGGGTAATTAAGTGGTGGAATCTTTTCCAGTCGTGAACAAATCATTTGGCACTTTCCAAGCTGAGAAAGATGTTGAAGTATGGAGTTTAGATATAGAATTTTAAGATTAAATACTCCACTTGATTTGATTTGATTTTGATTTATTTCTTTTTCTTTTGTATTTTTACAAATATGTAAAAAAAAAAACATTGCAAATTTTACACAATCATGACAAAAGAATGATATGTAGAATAAATTAAGACTGGCTGTAACTAATCGAAAACATCAAACAGGAGGGTTGACTTATAATTCTGAATCCTTTCAGTGGTTGGCTTTCTAGATTTTTGGGGTCATACGGTATTCAATGGTTTCATTTACTAATATTCCATCGATCTAGGGCAGGCAAATCTGCTCCTTGGGAGGGCATTTTAGTCATTTGGAGATTCAATTCAATTCAATTCAATTCAATTTATTTTGCCAAGCAATAAAAAACATACAGGGGAAAACAAAAGCAGTATACAAAGAAATACACAGAATCAATTTACAAACATGAATAATACAAAGGAAATTGCTAATGTTGGTAGCAGCCAGAAAGGATGATTTCATTGTCATTTGAAGTGGACATCCAGAGGAATATCTCAAGATTTCTTTAGCCTAGCATCCAGTGGGTAGTTTAGTTGTTCAAAAGGTCGTTTTGCCCAAGGGACATTCTAACAAGGAAAAGACTGAATTCTGTCAATATGAATTGATTGAAACAAAATCAAAAGTGGTGTTTGCTTTCAAATTTTAGTTTTTCTTCATTTTTCTTCAGAGGTTAAATCATTTCATTAGGGTTAACAATAGCCTTTGAACTGGATCTGCAATAGTGAACAAGGTAGCTGAAACTTTATTTGTCTATTTTCCACTTGTAGTTCACAGAATTAGAATCCAAGGCCTCCATGATTGAAGCCCACCAGCAACAGGAGAAGATCATTCACCTCAAGGTAGGTGATAACAATGATAACAACAGGCCGCCCATCAACCGCAACCTCTCCTCCGCAACGCTGGCTGCCATACAGCAGCATAAGTCTGACGGCATCATCAAGAAGATCCCGCCAGACTCTGAGGGCGCCCTTGTGATGGTTGCTAGGGAGGAGTACCTTGAGGCTCCGTACATGGTCCTGGTCAGGCTGGATGAACCCATCCTCTTTGAGAACCTACTGGAGGTGCCGATTCCATTAAGGTAGGTTTAAAGAGAGAGAGAGAGAGAGAGGAAGAGAAAGGGGGGATTGTACAAGAAAGGAAAGGAGAGTGAGGAAGAACCAGGCCTGATAAAAACCCGATTCAAATCGGTTTCCCGATTTTTTTTTTGATTTTTCCTGATTTTTTCCCGATTTTTTCTTTCTTCCTGAGTTTTAAAAAAAAAAAAAAAAAAAAAAATCAAATTTTTTTTTTTAAATTTTTTTTTACCAATCTTTTTTCTGCCCTATTTTTCCCCAATTTTTTCCCAATTTTCTTACTCGAAAGGGGGGAATGTTGTTAGATGCCATTTTTCCCCGCGAATCCTCTTCTTTTTTTTTTTACTCAAGGAGGGCGTGGTTGAGGGGAAAACAAAAAAACTTTTTTTTTTAGTGCTCACTATCACCCCTGAAGAACAGAATAGACATCTTCTACAATATTTCAATTTTAGGTGTATTGACTTCTTGGAATGACTTCTTTTATTTTGGAGGGGGGGGGGGACTGGTCCCAGGAAAAGTCATAATTCTTTCAAGTGTACCAATCACCAAAAACATGAATTGCTCTTGATGTCAGGGTTCCATGTTGCTGTGCTTTTCTTCTTGCTCCTTAAGTATTAAACTATAGAATGCCCTTTTAGGTTGATTATATACATTCTACATAATATATAGTTATACAAATTATTTCCATTCATGGTTTGTACACTCCAAGAGTCATGTACCATTTACTGTTAAAACATCAGATTATTATAATTTGATTACCCAAAAGCAATCACTCTCTGCTATTTTTCTTCCATCAGGTACATCTTTCTGGTAACGGGCCCTCCCATGCCAACCCTCAACTACCACGAGGTGGGGCGCGCCCTTGCTACCCTCTTCTCTGACGAGGTCTTCCGGAACATCGCCTACTCCGCCCGTGAGAGGAAGGACATCTTGGTAGGCATCAATGAGTTTCTCAACGACACCATGGTGCTACCGCCGGGAGAGTGGGACAAGGAGCTGCTGATGCCTATCACCAGATTACAGAAGAAAGAACAGGAGAAGGTTAATAGGAGGAGGAAGACGCTCAACTTGAAGGAGGAAGATACAGCGGGTAAGGGATGAAATATAGTTGTATGTTTGAGATAGAACCATTATGTTCATGCTAAGTTGTGCTGATGTTATTATTGATAAGGGCTCTGAGGAATATTAATCCTGTTTGCTACTGCTTTGCATAATTCTCTGATACCAAAAATATGATGGTAAGGCCAGGGCCTGTTGCACAAAACTTACCATTGATGGTAACTTTTCCATCAATAGTAAGTACCATGGAAACCTTGATTTGGATTGGCTGTTGAGCCCTGTTACCATGGTAGTTGCCTTTGATAGCAAAGTTACCATCAATGGTAAGTTTTATTTCAATCAATGTATTTTACAGGTGCTATTCAAAATTTGACTCTGTCATGAATTTAATCATTAATCATTCTGGTCTTATATAAAGAAAAAAAATGGGGACTACTTTAATCCTCACATTCTAAACTCTGTTTATCTCATACCAGCCTTGCAGCAGTTTCTAACAGCAGAGAAGATCTACGGAGACCCCCTGCAGCGTACAGGATGCTTGTTCGGTGGTCTCTTCCGGGACATCAGAAGAAGATATCCCCACTACCTCTCTGATGTCTTAGACTCCATTAACATCACCTGCCTGGCTGCCTTTGTCTTTCTCTACTTTGCGTGTCTCTCACCCGCTATCACATTTGGTGGTATCTTAGGTAGGTTGACAACCCTCGCGCCACTTTGATGATCCGAGGTTTGCGCTCGAGACATTTGCTTTTAGCTTTATTTTGCCATTTAGATTTTGCGATTAGATTTAGGTTAGGTTTAGGGTTGGAGCAATTGTTGCTAGACCTTGTGCCATTGGTTGATGGCTTCCTTACCTCTCCCCCCCCCCCAGGTGTCATTCCGAATGTAACTTTTGATAGAAAAGATGTATCCTGCACATTCAAAAGTTTGTTTCTTATCTCTTTGTCCAGTCCCCAGTGCTTATAATACATCCACAGGGGCATCCAAATATATCTACATTTCAAAAAATTACTATCAATCCAATTTTCAAAATTTCCCCAAACTTTGCATTTATCTTTAATGTTACAAAAAATTGTTTATCAAATAAACTCATATTTTGTCACTACCTGGTATTTATTTCATTAGGCCATCATTTCACTAACTTTTTCTTTTCTTGACTATCTTGATATCTCTACAGGTGAGATGACCGGGGGTTTGATGGGCGTGTCAGAGATGATCATCTCCACCTCTCTCAACGGCATCATCTTCTCTCTACTCTCAGGGCAACCACTCATCATCGTCGGTCCCACGGGTCCAGTGCTGGTCTTTGAAGAGAACCTCTTACTGGTAAGGGTGTGAAGGGGATGTGAAGGATGGTGATGTGAGGATCTGTTGGTCATGGTCATGTTGGTCATGGTCATGTTGGTAGTAACCGTATGCTAATGGTAACTGTTTGAAGATGATGGTGATGATATATTGGCAGTAGTGATGGCGGTAGTGAAAGTGGTAATTGTGGTGGTGGTAATGGTTGAAATATGACATTAATTAAACCTGTTTAAAACAATTTTTTTTTTAATTTGTTTTTCTTTTCTTTTCTTTTTTTCTTTTCTTTTTTTCTCAACAAAGGCGTTTAATAGAATGAAAGCTTCAGCAATTCTTTGGATGATTTTTTTTTGGACACAAAACTGACGATAGAAATGTTATTATGCCAAAGTGATCTTCCTTGTAATAAACTTCTAGAGCAGATCAAGATAATGTTTCTCCTCACCACTTAAAACCAGTCTACAGTCGTATCAATATTACAGCTATTTTATAATGATAATTACTGATTAAATTGGCTTGAGAATGATTACTACAGGTAGTTAGAAGCATGTTCTTTTCTTTGATGACAACATACTATGTAGAACATGAATATTGAATGATGATAATAATGTCTGCATTTTTAAACTTCTATTTTTAGTTTTCGAAGGCGATGAATATCGAGCTGTTACCATTCCGCGCATGGATCGGTATATGGACGTTTCTCATAGCAACCATCTGCGTGGCAATAGAGGGCAGTGTTCTAGTCCGACATTTCACCAGATTCACAGAAGAAATATTTGCTCTTCTTATTTCCATCATCTTTATTTACGAGACTGTCAGTGGACTGAAATATGTAAGTTTTTTTGCTTTTTATCACTGATCGATGAATTTGAACAATATTAATATTGTACTTTCATGAATCAGAAGGCTTGTATTATGATAGTGACAAATTAGTTCCAACATATAGGTAGAAATTTAATCTTTTTGTATGATCAGTCTGTCTAAAACAGCATCAGGATACTACTTCGTTTTCAGTCCAGCAAGAAATTATACAAGCAATTGCAAGAAGTTGTTATCTACCCAGTAAAGAGTACTGCTAAAATTGATTAAGTCTTGCTCCTTAAAATGTATTGGTTTGAAATTGGCAACTTCAGCTTGGTTCTTATTAGGTGCGCTCTGTTGCATGTATCATTTCTAGTCATGGTTGTCACTCCCATGTAACATCATGATGCTGTAATAAAAAATGATTGTTTATTGTTCAGAGACTTTGTTATTGATAATTCTTGATATTGGCTTTCACAAAATAATGTCTCCTTTATTTTTTCCATTTCTATACCCCTCTGGCTTGGTGTTTCTGTGTTTCTCTCTCTCTCTCTCTCTCTCTTGTGTCTCTTTTTCTGTCTTTCTCTGTCTGTCTCGCTCTGTCTGTCTGTATTTCTCTATTCTCCCCCTGTCTGTCTCTGTATTTCTCTGTTTCTCTCTACTCGCTTTCATGTCAATCTCTAGGTGGCATGTCAGAATCCCTTTCAGGAGAATTACTGCCTCGCTGATCTAAACACTACCATGTATCCTCCTATGTACAACTCATCCAGCATCTATGCAATACCCACCGATGCCAGCTCCATCACAGGCTCGTCCACACCGCAGCAATTCGACGAACATGTTACATATTTTAACATTATGATGAATGCTACGGATCATTATGGAGATGATAAATATGGCGAGAAAGGGGGGAAGAAGAAGAAGAAATGTTACGTACCGGCTGGATGGGATCCCAAGCCTAACACGACGCTCATGTCAATCATTCTGACGTTTGGCACGTTCTTTATAGCGTTCTTCATCCGGCAGTTTAGAAACAGCAGATTCTTGGGGAGAACGGTATGTTAAATGCTCCTCATTACGACGAACTTTTGGTTTTGCAGATATAATGTGATGAAACTCCTCTAAAGTATGCAAGTTCGTTTAAAAATCTGTAATTTCTATACACCAATAAGTATGAAATCTCATTTTGATATGGAAACTTTTAATCCATTTGGTCAAGGTAATTAAGTATGAAAAGAGCATTATACCTTGTATAAATCTGTAAGTTGAGATTTGATTTTTATCATTTTACAGTGGTATGTAATTAAAATATATTTCCAATTGACTTTACATATTCAGATTTGACATGCATAGTTATGGTCTCCTGTAAATGCATGACATTTCTCATTTTGAAATGTGTAAAAGTTCATACAATATAAACTTATTGGGCCTTTACCAACCAGAATTTCTATAGAAGAAATAAATAGCATAAACAACAGTAGACACACATTTTCCATCACCACTTTGATAATAATGCATCTGTTTCTTTACTTATAATTTCTTTTTCTTTTTACAACAGTCAAGAAGAGCTTTTGGTGACATTGGCATCGCAATAGCAATCACTGTCATGGTGACCATATCATATGTAACCAAGAATGTCTATCTCCAAGTGAGTTCATAGAAAATGTTTTGCTTTATTCATATTTTTCTTCTTTTTATATACAACAATATACATGTAATGTATTGAAAATACAGTGAAACCTTTAGCGAGCACCTGTATTAATAGACCCATTTTCTGTTTCCCCTGACTATTTTTTCTCATTAAAAATGTACTGTAGGAACCTGTACATAAAGACCAACTGCCTGTAATGACCAATGTCCTTGTGTAGCTTAAGCAGTCTTTAAATACAGGCTTCACTGTAAAAAAAAAAAGGAATTACGCTGCAATTTACCCAAGCACAACTTGCAGATCCATGGCAGATTTCTTGCCAAGAATAACATTGTTATGAAAGATGAATTGTCCCTTACTTGACGTTGGTCATTTTTCATTGAACTTTCAGTAATTGTTCCTTCTTATATTTCAAATCAGATTCAACAACCCCTTGAATATTCATTCAAATTGGCGAATCCCAACATAATTATAATTATAATCCTGTGCCGTTGTTATTAACCCACAGAAACTCAGTATCGGCAATGGTTTTGCTCCTACGGATCCATCCCAGAGAGGCTGGGTTATCAATCCCATGGGTATGAACGAGCCCATGCCAATGATTGCTATTCTAGGTGCTTCGGTACCGGCATTCCTTGTCTTCATCCTACTCTATATGGAAACACTTCTCACAGGGTAAGTGTGTCTGTATGATGATGATGAGGGGGATGGTTACGATGATAAGGCCTTAAAAAAAGAGATGTTGTACAGCCCTTTTTATGACCGACCCAAAAATCTTGAAATCTACGAAATAGAAAAAATATGTATTAAAGCATTCAAAACTGAGAAATATCGGCCCAAAGATGGAGTTAAAAAAAAAAGTTTTTAAAAGTTTTTTTTTTTTAAAGATTTCCGACCGACCGACCCATGTTTGGCACCTAAAGGTCAATACAACATCCTTTTTTTTAGGTGATGGTGTTAGTGTTTAGGAGGAGGAAGAGGATGAAGATGGTGATGATAATGGTTATAATTGTGGTGGTGATGATGAAGATGTAGATGGTGATAATGACGACAATGATGATGATAGCGGTAGTGGTGGTGATGATGAAAATTAGGATGATGATATTATTGGTCATAATCATGGTCCCAATAATCATTGATAATTGAAATTATAATAAATTAACATTTTTTCAGAGTAAATTTAAATTGAAAAATCATCATCTGGCTTTATTAATTTCTTCATTTCCCACCTCATCAGGGTCATCGTCAACAAGAAGGAGCACAAGCTCAAGAAAGGGACCGGTTTCCATCTGGACATGTTCATCATGGGGTTCCTCACAGCCCTCTCAGGAATCCTAGGTCTCCCTTGGATGTGCGCTGCTACCGTCCGGACAGTCTCCCATGTAACCAGTCTCAGCGTCATGACCAGGACGGACGCTCCCGGTGTCAAGCCAAGACTGGACCACATCAAGGACCAAAGGATGACCAATTTCTTTGTCAGTCTTGCCATAGGTCAGTTTCAATGATATTCAGTTTCTTACAGATACATTTAGGCTTCTGTATAAAAGGCTAAGGGATGAAAAAATTCAGTAGACAATGGGTTCAAAGCAAATCTTGGTTTCTGGTGATAAAATCATATTTTTTTTAGAGAAACTTGCTTGTATTTGAAATATATGATTGAAGTTGCGGAAATTTGCTGGAAATGTGTTCACTGACATCCACAACTCATATAGTTTGATAATAGAGATGATCATTTAATTTATCACAAGGAAAGTAAATCTATATTTTGAGCTGTTTCCTCGATCCTTACATCTACTGCAGTAAATGGAGTGTAGATATCTTTCACTTTAAAAGACTTTTGTTGCCTCTTCAAGTGACTTTGAAGAAAACTCTGACCTTGTAAAATCTCTGCCAATGAAAAACATTCTATTTGATATAAACTATGATTGGCAGATATTAACAAGAAATCTGTTATTGGAATTTTAATTGAAAATATTATAGTGAAATTTACAATAAGAATGACAGGTGTGCTTCTGTAATGAACAATCTTGTTGATTTGGAATGTGGGATGGAGAAGGCAGGTGTTCATTACAGGAAGAGTGTTCATTACAGGAAGGGTTATTGATTTAATTCTGGAAGGGTAGTTTGTTACATTCTTCTCCAGTCATGACCTCTCTACTTGTGCATAACATAAAGCAGGTCATAATTATTGAAGGTCATATATTGCCTGTTCGGAGCCAGAAGAGCATTGATATGTATATCTTAACACAGAGTTAACACCCTTCTGGCTCTCAACGGATGATATAACTCTTTCCAATCCAATATCATAATAAGATCAAGATAAGGTCAACAACAAAAAA
Organism: Strongylocentrotus droebachiensis; assembly: GCA_035222895.1. Taxonomy (NCBI): domain Eukaryota; kingdom Metazoa; phylum Echinodermata; class Echinoidea; order Camarodonta; family Strongylocentrotidae; genus Strongylocentrotus; species Strongylocentrotus droebachiensis. The sequence goes on from JAVYIG010003883.1 coordinate 103,878, forward strand.
GAGCAGCATATGTACTGGCACTTACTTAAACCAATGATTACATGCCTAACATGAGAAGTATCAAAAGTTATATTTACCTGAAGATGTAGGTGAAGGGAAATTTAAGACAAGTTCACTTTCACTTTATTAAATCTTTGAGGAAAATATTGATCTATTAAATAATTTGTTTTGACTTAAAGAGGATGGAAATTCTTGTTTCATGATTTACAAACTTTAAACTGTTCTTGTGTTATATTTGGTTTTAACTATTCTTCTAAAAAAAGTATAAATTAGAGTAAAGATCTGTTATTAATGTTATCTTCTATATTTTATTGTGATGTACAGGTTTATCATTATACATGGCACCATTATTAAGAGAGGTGCCTATAGCTGTTCTTCTGGGAGTCTTCCTGTACCTGGGTCTGTGCTCATTGAGTGGTCTTCAGATGATAGAGAGGATAAAAGTCTTCTTTATGCCAAGTAAACATCATCCTGATGTCAAGTATATCAGAATGGTAAGTACATGAATGGATGGATGATAGGATAGATAGACGGATAGATGGATGGATGGATGGATGGATGATAGGATAGAGAGACGGATAGATGGATGGATGGATGGATGGGTCTGTGCTCATTGAGTGGTCTTCAGATGATAGAGAGGATAAAAGTCTTCTTTATGCCAAGTAAACATCATCCTGATGTCAAGTATATTAGAATGGTAAGTAGATGAATGGATACATCGATGATGGTTGGATAGACAGAAAGATAGATGGATGGATGGATAGATTGGTAGATGGATGGAAGACGGGATAGATGTATGGATTAAATGATAGATAAATGATGGATAGATTGATTGGTAGGTGGATGGAAGACGGGATAGATGGATGAAGTAATGTCCGGAGCAAATACTGATAAGTAATAACACAGTATGAACTAAACTCGTAATTGTTTCTTCTCCACTCTTCAACCAGGTGAAAGCATGGAAGATCCATCTCTTCACCTTTATCCAGCTGGTATGTCTAGTAGCTGTCTGGATGATCAAGACTTCCGTCATCGCTATCTGCTTCCCGTTCTTCTTCATCCTCCTCGTCGCAATCCGCAGGCTCATGAGGTTCATCTACACTGATCAGGAGCTTGAAGCGGTAAGCATTCATCCCTTCTTTCAAGTCTAGTTGAAAGGTTTATTCAGAACAATATTCCACAGTCACACTGACAAGACTGACAATAGAATAGACACACCAAAGGATACATCACTCTGAAGGGCCAAGTTATTGGTCTGAAGGGATGCTAGTTTTTCAGGCCCTGGTGAGTTATTTACAGACCATAGTTTAGGCTGTATTGTATACAAAATAGCTCATTCTAGGTGATTTTCAGGCCCTCTGATCAATTCTTATTGGCATCCCTGGGTCTATTTGAAGTTGATGTGTTGATGTAACTAGGATAATAACATTTTGCTTTTAATGACATGCCTCTGGGAAGCTCTTTTGTTTTAGTAGTATGCATCATTATAAACACAGTAAACCGATTCTTTATTGCATACATGTTTTGCTATAAACACTACATTGTAAATTGATTTATACGGTATATATGTTTACAGAATATTGATATGTTACATTACATTGTAAATTGACTTATATGACATTATATGTTTCCAAACATAATATTGATTTGTTACATTACATTGTAAAGTGATTATATGTTTATAGACAGAATATTGATGTACATACATCAATGAAGTTTAATAAATACAATACAATACAATACATGTACAAATACAGCCAAACTATTTGTGATTTATGTTATTTTTTAAAGCTTAAGATGAGTTTGTAATGTATCGTAAATGTAGTTGTAGATGCTGAGCTTTAGACATTCCTCACTGTCAATTTATATTGCAGTAAAAGAGACCATCACCATTTGATTGAAAGATTGCATTATCGGTAAACTAATGGATGTATGTGTTTTTTGCTTTTTCTTTCTGTGTACAGTTGGACAGTGAAGAATGTGAAGAGGAAGGGGGCGGATCAATGGCTGATGAATACCATGCTACTCACATGCCTGTTTAATTGTACAACACCAACTATCCAAAGCTGAAAGAGTGTCAATCACCAAACATTAAATGTCAAGCACCAAACATTTAGTGTTATAGTTTATAAACCCCCAGTGTTATTAAACTTGATCAACTATATTGCATTAAAGGGAGAGGAAACGTGCAATGCTTGTAACTGTCTTTATATCAGATTAAAGCAAATGGCATGCATTTTATATTAATTGGTGTAATACCATACACTTGGTGCTACATTTGGTGTTGTATGCTTCAGCACTCTGGTGTTATACCTGAAGAAAGTACAAGCCACCGGTAGTTGTGTTGGCTTTAATTTGCCAGTATATCACAGTTGTAGTTTGCAAAGTGATGGCCTTTAAGGTGCATGATATCCCTTTTTTTTCTCTTCACTTGAAGGACATTCTAAAGTAATGTTCTGCAGAACGTCCTTATGAGCTATCTGAAAAGACATTTGTTAACATCAATTACCAAGTTCGAGTGCATGAATATCACCAATGTTGCTCTCTAAGAAGGTTCCTGTGTATAGACAAGAGTAATAATGAGCTTTAGATCACCAAGCTACTACATGAACTGTTTCAAAGGAATGGCTGCAATCGAGCTGTCATTGTTGTCATTGAAGTCCTGTTCTTTCATGGCACAATAATTGCTCACAATTATCACCCTAACCAACAAGAAAAAGAAAAGCTTAAGAGTCAACGAATGGCTAGAGGTAATATTCTGGGGGTACACACCATAGTTATGTACCACTATGACCCTTGTGTGGAATCACTGGTCTGTGTTTCAAAAGATCCTGAAATTGAAGCTCATGAAATTGAAGCTCAATTCACAAATCTAGTCATCTGGTTCTTATAATTTTGCAGATTTTTTTTACCTGTTTAAAGCAGTGGATGCCTGAATGGACCTTCAGAGTAGACAGGCCTAAGCAATGCTTATGCCAAAGTTGTATGGAAGTAATTTGTATGATGATTAAGTAATTTTGTGCTGGTAGTTAATGTCTCTACAATTTGTCTTTAAAATCAAATGCGCGATCAGAATTCCAAATTTCCAATTATTAATATGTATATATTTGTGTATCCCGATCTAGGTGTGCTTGTACAAGAATTTTTGCAAATACTACTTGCAAATATTATTTTGTGCATTATTAGGATACATGTACCTGTGTTTTTATGTGGAATTAAAAGCACTTTATAGTGACTGTGCAATTGGTTATTTTCCATGAGCTGGCTGTGTGCCAATAAACTGTGTGCTCTTCATGAAACCTGCACTATGAATATGACGGACAAAGAAAGCGGACAAAATATACAGTTCCTCAGGTACACAAAGGAACATCCCTTCTCTGCTAATATGTAAAAAGGTGAATATGCATGTGACACCTGTTCTACACATTTTTACATAATAGCAGTGAAGGGATGTTCAGTCCTTTGTCTACCTGAGGAACTGTATATTTTGTCCGCTTTCTTTGTCAGTCATTTTCATAGTGCTGGGGTGTCAAAATTCTGCAATCCATAGTAGATTGTCCATGTACAAATTTCCAGGAGTCACAATTTTGCTAAACATATATGCTGTATATCCATGTCGGAGTTACCTTACATATTGTATGCTGGATATTACAAGCTTCTATAATGTAGCATCTTTCAGTAGTATGGTTGGTTGGGGGGTTTGTATTACCTGACTGCTAAGAGAGCTTGTGTGTGCTTGTAAGTATATAAGCAATCAGGGGACCAACGGCTTTAGTTCCTCTCCAAGGGACTTGATAATGAGAAATAATGCCTTACCGAAGGGTACTAGCACATTGACTTGGTTTCAAACCTGGAACCTTCCATTTTTTACTTCTTTCTACACACACATATGGTATGTTGAGAGCCAGAAAAGCTTTATCTTATATCATACTGTATTAAACATAGTTAAAACAAAATTTCTTCTTTGTGTTTAGCCTTGCCCTGTGATTTTGACTGATACTGTTTTACATTTGTAGGGGTTACAGTTTTGCTCGCATGCCAGTAGAAGATATGAGAATTTTTGTGTTAAAATCATTTTTATTGTAGTTATTATTATTGATCTATGAGCTTCCCTATTGCAGATAACAGGTACAATGACTGTGAAATGAACTTGATCTAAACAATTTCTTTCTCTTGATTTGAAAACTAACCTATTTTTCTTTACAAATAGAGTCATGAATAAAAATGTATTTAGGTCTCATTTCTTTTTCATTTTTATTTTTCTAAAGAAAATTTTTATAGGAGAATACATCCTTCATCAACATTGAATTACAGATAAGCAGACAAAGCAGAAACTGTTTTTATGAAACTTTCTCTTTACTGTTTCTCTAATATTTCTGCTTAGCAACATTCTATAAAGGATGAATAGCCATTTTTTGCATGCTGTTTGGAAGTGGTTGCTATTATATATTCGAAATTATTGTATTATGCTTCTAGCTCTATCTTTCTTTGACAAGTGTATTGTTCTAGATAACAAAAATATATATATATGTATATTTCGCTTGTGAATTGTTGACATCAAATCTATTTATTTTTTATATGTTGCCTTCTCATATGTTATGTTTTCATTATATTCTAACAATTTAACATTGTGTTTTTCGATAGGTATATTTTGTGTATACAAAGCCTAGATTGATATAGAAGAATTGTTAAAAACTTGATGAGTCAACTATACTTCATGCATACATGTAGTTCCATCCCTTTGCATTTTCAACTGATTTATTTATCTTCTTTAAAAAAAAATACTTCTACATACTTTAACCTTATTACTTTCAGTTAATAACTAAAACTACTTCCAGACCAAAAGTGGCTAGTATAGCTACACTAGTTTAGGAAATACTAAAAGATATGTATCAGAGCTTCTTAACATTGTTTGTACATTTATAAAGAGGATGAACTAATCACCTGCTTTCTATAAATTTTCTACTGTTCTACACATTTTAATGATTACCCTTTTTAAAACATAATTTCTATTCATCTTGGGAATTTTTCCTATGTATGTGTATCCCATATATAAATGAACAAAAGCATATACTCATGCATGTTGATCAAGACATTTTAAAGGTGTAACTACCCATCCACCAGAATTCACTAAAATAGATTAAAACATTATTGATCAAAGTTTACCCAGGCTTACTCTGAAGTACTGGATTTTAAGCTTTTGTTTTTCTTTTACAAATTCTAAATTATTCTACTCAGGTAGTAAGGCATTTGATTTGTTTTAAAAATTTATTTTCAATTATTGTATATTGATTTAGATATGAGTACTACAGATTTAATATTCGTTTGTTATTATTGCTTATTGCTTATTTTCTGGTAAAATGTTTAGATTTGCCAAAGTAAATTGTCATATACATGTATATAATGTAAATATACATATATATTCTTTGATATTTCTTTCCCATCATTGTAAACATACTGTGTTTGCCATACTTTTTCAGTGGGTGAGGTGCAGAAGGAAGTTTTGTCTGTGAAGTTCATGTGTACTGACTTAACTCCCTTTTGCTCTTCACCGAAAGTTATGATCTTCCAAGCAATATGTAAATAAGAGAGAATGTTTAATCTAGTAACTACCTAGAACAAATTATGTTATGTCTTTCAAAGTGTGAAGATAAGAACAGTCAAGGTAGATCCAAATTTGTTGAGGATAATTTTGAGAATTTGTCCTTTGTTATTTCAGAAATAAAAGAGAAATGAGTATTCATATACTCCTTGTTATCTAATCACAGATCTGTGTGACTGTTTCTTGTAAATAAATTTTATTACATACCTGCCAACCCTTCCGAATAATCCGGAATATTCCGATTTTTCAACAACTGGAAAAAAAAAAACTTTTTTGGTGCTAAAGCCAAATTAAGCTTGTTTTACCATGTGTCGCGATTTGAGAGTTTACGTATTGCATGCATTGCGGCTGCATGATCGAGCAACGAATTTGTCTTCGCTTTTTGGTAGAGATTTACCGAGTATTGCCAGTTACACTGCCGTTGCATTCTGGTCGGGACTTTCCAACTGCATTCGAGCCGCATTCGAACGGCAATCTAAAGATTCAAACGGCATTCGAAGTGCATTCCGTTGTATTCGTTTAGTACCGAAAATCTCGAAATAGATTCCGGCAGCAATCGAGATGCATTCGAGGTGCATTCGGGACTCTTGCATTCTGGTCGGGACGTTCCAAACTGCATTCGAGCCGCATTCGAGCGGCACTCTAAAGATTCAAACGGCATTCGATCTGCATTCCAGTTGGATTATGTTAGTACCAAAAATAACGAATTAGATTCCGGCAGCAATCGAGTTGCATTCGAGGTGCATTCGGGACATTCTTGCATTCTGGTTGGGACATTCCGACTGCATTCGAGCTGCATTCGAGCGGCATTCGAGGTGCATTCGGGACATTCTTGCATTCTGGTCGGGACGTTCCAACTGTATTCGAGCCGCATTCGAGCGGCATTCGAAGTGCATTCGGGACATTCTTGCATTCTGGTCGGGACGTTCCAACTGCATTCGAGCGGCAATGTAAAGATTCCGACGGCATTCGAAGTGCATTCCAGTTCCAGTTGGATTCGTTTATAACCGAAAATCTCGAAATAGATTCTGGCGGCAATCGAGATGCATTCGGGACATTCTTGCATTCTGGTCGGGACGTTCCAAACTGCATTCGAGCCGCATTCGAGCGGCAATCTAAAGATTCCAACGTCATTCGAAGTGCATTCCAATTCCATTTGGAATCGTTTAGTACCGAAAATCTCGAAATAGATTCTGGCCGCAATCGAGATGCATTCGGGACATTCTTGCATTCTGGTCGGGACGTTCTAAACTGCATTCGAGCCGCATTCGAGCGGCAATCTTAAGATTCGAAGTGCATTCGGGACATTCTTACATTCTGGTCGGGACGTTCTAACTGCACTCGAGCGACAATCTAAAGATTCCGACGGAATTCGAAGTGCATTCGGGACATTCTTACATTCTGGTCGGGAAATTCTAACTGCACTCGAGCGGCAATTTAAAGATTCCGACGGCATTCGAATTGCATTCGGGACATTCTTGCATTCAGGTCGGAACGTTCCAACTGCATTCGAGCGGCAATCTAAAGATTCCGAAGACATTCGAAGTGCATTCCAGTTGGATTATTCTAGTACCGAAAATATCGAAATAGTTTCCGGCGGCAATCGAGATGCATTCGAGGTGCATTCGGGACATTCTGGTCGGGACGTACCAACTGCATTTGAGCCGCATTCGAGCGGCAATCTAAAAATTCCGACGGCATTCGAAGTACATACCAGTTGGCTTCTCTTAGACGAATAAAATTTTATCTTAGTACTGAAAATATCGAAACAGATTTGTTTTTACTTTTACTTTTTACATAATATTACTCTTTAATAATTTCCTTTTTTTGAAGGCATACCGTACTAAAAATTCCTAATTCTTTTTTTCAAATGTTGGCAGGTATGTTATAGCGAGAGAAAATGGTGTGTTAGTGATTTTGGTGTGTAGGAATTTGCCCCGCTTGCCATTTGCAACTTTACTGGGTCAGAAGGGATTAGACCACACAGCGAGGTCACTGACAGGTGGCTATCTCATTAATTCAGCTCTCAACTAACATAAGAAAAAGAGGATCATGGGGGATCAACAGGCACCGATTGGGGAAGTTTTCTATATAGAGGGAGCAAGTAGCTACAAGTAGGACAGTGGGGCTTTAAAGGAAGATAAAATAGAGAGTTAATGGAGATTGTAGTAATTTGTAGTTCTTCTAAAAAATACTAAAAATACTAAAAATACTGTATAAATATTTATTGTTCAGCCGTTCTGCATAACATTAAGTCTTCTTATTGTGGGTATCTGTACATGTATTTAAAACAACACTTGCACAATGTTCCTGACATATCCGATGTGTAAATAAAACCACGATGTTACAATTAAGTTTTTGAAATGTCCCAAGTTGAACAACCAAATATATCTGAAAATGTCGAGGTTCTAGCCGGAAGTGATCTTTGGGAATACACCTTATCATATAGAATTAATGATAAACACGTACACTACTTGAGACAGAATTGGTTCTCTAGACCCACAATCGTAATATGGAACACATCTCATAGAAGTTGCTACTAGCTGCAAAAACAACAGAAAATGAACACCAGATGGAATGTTTCTGTTTAAAGGAAACTAAGCCTTTTAGTGATCATGAAAAATGTATGCCGAAATTTCGATGTATGTTATTTCTTTCAAACATGTAAAGAAGATTAGTATGTACCTTTAAGAGAGAGAGGGTGGTTAAAAGCAAGTCGGAGAGACCGTAAGATGAATAAGTAAATAAAAAGGGGTGAGCAAAGAAAGAGAGAGAGAGAGGGGTGGAGTAGTGTGGATATGAATAAACGTAGACTTGAAAGCGAGGAGTGAGACATGACAAATCAAGACATGACTAACAAAGAATTAATTTGTAATCCAGCAAGCTGCAATTCAATATGGTACCTCGATTAAGACCTCGGAACCATTAACCTTTGAAACGCTAAATGGAAGGATTTTTGTCCCATTGTCCCAAAGACTGGCCAATTCGAGGAATAACAAAAGGAGAAGAGGACAACAATAAAGCAAACTCCGGGTTTCTCTTCCAAACAAAGTGATGCCAATTTAACCAAAGAGGACCTATGTATTGAAGTGGGATAAAGAACGTTATAGGCAATGTAGTCGGTTTCAGTTGGCCATTTTCGTGATGTAATCAGATTCAATGCGTGCATGTTTGTGAAGTGCTATACGATAACAATTATACGATAACAATTATTTCATTCAACCGTTACGAATAATAGTATCTTAATATAGTCAGAATGCGAATTGCATACATTAGTTGTTGCTAGGTAAGACAGACATTATGGCTTGCCCTAAATCAAACAAAATGTAACATACGCTTTTTGCATTCTGGCTAATGAAAATTAATGACTTATTCGTGACATGTGAATGGAATCATTCGTATCGAGGCACTTCACAAAGACGTACGCATTAAATTTGCATTACGAAATTGGCTTATTTGTAAATTTAGCCGCAAGACTCGTAGGCCTATATCTGGGGTTTATGTTTTGGTTACATAATGCATAGATCAAACGGGAAACCAGGTTAATGATGATATAATAATAAGGAGTATACTCTTTTGCTTGATTTTAGGGTTCCGATTTTCGAAGAACTTTCTTTGGAATGTCTTAATTAAAAAAAAAAAAAAAAAAACATTAAATGTATAGGCCTATACTAACTAGCTACTTCACAGAGGGCAAATTTTATCACTTATATCCAGTTCTAGATATCGACTTTCAACAATTTTTGTATATACATTTTGTATAGGCATTTGTATATGTTAAATTGGAGGTACATTCGATTGATCCTCCATGGAGAGCCGACTATAATAAATGCTAAAGGATGTAAAGTGTTGTAAACAAAAGTCAGAAACCACGGAAAACATAGTATTCGACAACTAAAGAGAAAAATAATGCAATTGTAGCAGGTGAACGTCATGATTTATCAACTATAAAGTTGTCAAAAGATACACATGTACACATCGAAATTAAAAAATAACATATTATGCAAAGTTGCATTTCTGAATTTCGCATAAACTTTTCAAAAACAAGTAGAGGAAGCAGAACGTGGTAAATATACTCGAGAAGCGTATATAATGTGCATGTGCATGCAGTGTAGGACAAGATGGGAAAGGGCAGAGAAAGAGAGAAGCGTGAGAGAAAGAAAGGAAAGGGGAAGGATAAAATCTTATTCCAATCTCATAATGAATAATCTGAGCTTGCATTTCACAACTATTTATAGTATGATGCACATGGATGATCACAAAATAATGCCCAATGTATCACGCAGGGATCATGCTCCAGTGCAACTTCCCCATTGGCCAAAGTTCTCATCATTATGATTGTAGTATTTGCATGAAAATAATAGGAAGCCCAATTTTATGATGATTGTGTGTTCACTGAAGCGTAAAACGTTGGTTGAGAAGTTCATGGGGAGTGGAGTTCAAGTTTGAGCTTTCTCATCAGTCGCTTGTTGGAGGGCTTGATCGCTGGACTCACCGAGCATAATTATCTCTGGTTGGCGTGTGGAGAGAAGACTTATCAGCATCAGACGACTCAAGTAAGGTAGGAAAAATTCATAACTGGCACTTGCAAAAGAAGGAAATTCTGCTTATTTCAATTATTGGTTTGTTGATTTTAAATGCAACATGGAAGACATGAGTTTTTACTCTTTCTCAGTTCTGAAAAGTTATGTTTTATTATGCGGTATAAAAAAAAACGACTTTCCAATGATTTCATCCGTTTTGATGTTTATCCATCCGATTGAAAACTTACCAACCAACGAGGAGTCCTGTTACGGACTGTGGTATACTCTTCAAGACTCGCTCTTATTTTGTTGAATTTTACGTTGTTGTTTGTTTATGTTGTTGTTGACAAATTTCTTTTTATAATAGTTTTTGAAGGGATTGGTGAATATTTTGTTTTAACAATAATTTGAGCTGATTGTCACTTTGTATATTTCAAAATTGGCAATAGGCAAGAATATCTTCAAATGCGATGTTATATGGCGGTATTTTTCATTCAGTCTGATCAAGAAGTTGGTCTGATAATATGTGAAGACACGTGAACGTTTCTTATTGAGAGCATTAGCGTTATAATGTTTGTGTGATTAGTACGTTAAATGCCCTATGCTTGAAATCTTATCTTTATAATGTAGCAATTTAGGGTAATGTGATTTGTGGACATAGACGAACCCCCTCTCTTTCTCATTGTCTACCCCTCTCTCTCTGTTTCTCTCTCTCTGTTTCTCTCACTTATCTCTCTCTCTCTCTCTCTCTCTCTCTCTCACTTATCTCTCTCTCTCTCTCTCTCTCTCCCTCTATCTATAATTATCTACTTCTCTCCATCTTCCTCTCTTCGATGTCCCTCATTACCCTCAGAATGAACTGTAAAGGCTTACAATAATTATTATTGATATCTATTTAATTACCTCAGAATAAAAACGTGTCCATCATGTTAATATACTGAATTTTACAACCTGGCATATATTCTCATTTTGTAACCTTTGATCAATGATCACAACCTTTCGCAAAAGAGCTGAACGTAAATCCAGAGGGCAGGGACTATGGCATATGCCCCTCCTGTCAGTAAATAAGCTGACAGTCATTTTGTTTTACATGAACGTGTTTACAAAATGTGTGTTATACCGGCAAAAGTCGTGACACGATTATGTTTCTTCATTTGTAAATTTCAAAAATAGTCAAAGATTCGCTCCAAACACACATTATTTCATTTTCATGTCCGTTAAGATAATTTTTGTGATGTTTAGTCAAACTTGTATTTAGTTTCAGTAAAACGACAGGGTCACATGATTTTTGAGATTTATAAGACACATCATGAAAATGTCTTGACACATTAATTCTGGCTCAAAAATCGCTCTTGCGACAATTATTTCTCGGGCTTTTCGTCAATGGTATATTGGTTATATAGTGTTGGGTCCAGAGATTATGTATGGGTTTGCTGCCCCTCTAATATTTAAAAGCTGGCTACGCCTCCCATGAAAGCCACTCAATATACATCATAAACAAAATAATTGCATTACTGAACTTTGCTTATATTCCTCACCAGAATAACCACTATCTCAATAAGAGGAGTTGTGTTCTAATTGCAAACAGAAAAGAGAATGTTTACATAACTCTTCTGTGTCCTTTCGTCTGATTTTTTTGCAACAAATCTTCTTCTTTTTTCAACTCGAACTCGTGTTATTTTATGATTACCATATCTTTATTTTTATGAATTTATGAACTGCAAACTTCGAATTCGAAAGTCTCTTAAATGATTAGTTGAACTGTATATCACCGGCCAACGGTCAAATAAATCTGCCTCCTCGAACTGATTAGCATTTCGAATCGACCCACCATTTTTGTGTACTGAGGTTTAATTTAGGAAACTCAGCTAAATCTTGCTTCTTTCTCAGTGGTGCCACATTATGCTCTTTTCTCGTCCCCCCCCCCCCCCCCCCCCGCCCCCTCTATTCTTGGTCCGTTTCTCTTTCGGAAGCTGTGGCACTGAACTTATGATTATTGTGAAATGAATTCACAATTTCATTGGTATACTTATTTTTAAATTACACCATTAGTACCGTAACAAAAAAAAATCCAAGTCATAACATGAACATAATATACCCCCAATTTACATAAAAGAATGCCAAGTATCTCCTTGGATTTACGACCCAGACTGACTTATATTCCAGATTCAATGACTGAAAAGTTAATAAAGAAGTACGTGATATTTACATCATATACCATATATCCTGTCTTGTTATCGTGTTTATTTGAAGAGAAAAGGAATTGAGGAATAAAAAAATATTATGGCCGACGCGAGGAAGAAAAAAGTCAGTTGCAGTTTATTTTGCAGTCCCAACAGTGACACGCACACACAAATATCATATATATTACAGGTGATATTAAGCAAATAACTACCGTTGGTGAAGGTGATGGGACAAACTATCACTTCCGAGGCGATCAGGATGTAGCTATCTTTCCGAAGCGAAGCTGAGGAAAGATAGCGTATACATTCTGATCGACGAGGAAGTGATAGTTTGCCATCGCCTGAAACCAAAAGGTGATTATTTGCTTTATATTCCACATCTAAAAACAATATAACTACAACAAGAAAAGGACGTGTATGCATCTACATGAAAGACACCAGGCCCAAATTCACACCAAAAAGGTTAAAAGTTTAACCCAACCCCTTGAGGTTACGGTGCGCGCATGTGTTTGCTTTAATTGCGCTCATTGGTAATGCGCGCTTAATTACGCCTATTTTAGTGCGCTTTTGGATAATCTTCAGTGAAAGTGCGTTGCCCTTTGTAGATAGTAGTACTATCTACAAATGGCAACGAACTTTTTGCTTCTCCCATCAATGATGGGCGAACTATCTTTGATCACGTGATTTACTTATGACCAATCGTAGTGCAAGATTCTTAGTATGTGGAATATAATGATAAATATATAAATAATAATGCTACTATTTGTATATTACTACTACTACTACTACTAATACTACTATACTACTACTACTACTACTACTATGCCTTTACCGCTGATAGTAATTAGCACTAATATCCGAAAGCGAAAAAAAAAGCAAAGGAAGAAACCGACGTCATTTCCCCTCTATACATTTACAATACACAAGGAGTTTGCGGGAATGGTTAAGAAGATGTTTAGCTATTGTAGTCATTGTTGTATAGTCTACAAGTCCAAGAGTGCCTTTCCATGAAAACCTCTGGAGTCAATAATGAGATTAATTTCAGGGCATTGTGAAATGGATTAATAGAACGAGGAGTCGAAGAAGGAGGAGGAGTTCAAAATCACAAAAGATGACGGGTTATTGAGAGGGTCTTGTGGTAATATTGTGCAAACCACTTTTTTGTGTTTATTGTTTTCAGGTTTCAATAGGACGAGCTATAAAATCAGTACCTTACCATTCGGACTCGGTCTTAAAGGAAACCAAAACCTTCATACTAAGTTACTAAATTTGAACAAAATTAGGCAAGGAATAAGGAAGTAAGAGCTTTTTGAAATTACTAGTCACTAGAGGGCGGTAATCAATTTGATGACATCATCATCTGTGGACAACTCTCCATGCCGTACGCGTCTTATTTTTTCATACCACGGCGAGCACAGATTGAGCTCGCGAGGGGAACCTGCGCATGCGTACTCGCGAAGGAAACCAGCGCATGCGCACGTGGAATCCGTTAGGGTGGTTAATAGGGTGATAGTAATTATACAAATCAAGCTTTCATCAACTCATCGTTAGCTCAATCGGTAAAGACAGCGTGATACTAATAGAACTTTGGAGTTGTGGTAAGGGTTCAAATCTCAGTTTATTTAGTTTTTTTGCGTTTATAAATAGTGAGGCAAAGCAATAAATAATCAAAGTCCAATTGTTTGTGACCTCTTTGCAAGCTTTCCTAGCTTGTTCTGTATGTAAATGAGTTCATACTGGAATCTGGGCTCGCCGTGGTACGAAAAAATAAGACGCATGCCGTACATCAAATTTCATGTTTGTCCTTCTTTCTTGTGATTGAGATAATGTACTCCCCTGAAAGCAAGATATAGAATGCAAAATGATAATCTACTTCACATTTTATGAAGTCGGATCAAGAACACAAATAAATACGAAGAAAACAACAAAATTGTGAAATTTTATGTACAAAAGGCATAGAGAGTTGTTCACAGATGATGTCATCAAATTGAATACCTCCCTCTAGTGACTAGTCATTTCAAAAAGACCTAACTTTCTTATTCCTTGCCCGATTTTGTTCAAATTTTCACTGATTTTATTCAAATCTTTTAAACTTTACAATAAAAGTAACTTCTTTTTTTTAATATTTATTTTTTTAATATTTGTGTGTTTATTAAATCATATAAAAATTACATATTTACAAGTCATTGGTAATAATTAGACAAACAAAAAAACAATATGTATAAGAACAACTAACAATAATGAAAGGACAAGAAAGTTATAAAATTTTTTTTTAAAAAAACCATTACAGTAAAAAAAAAAAAAAAATACACTGTACACATATAAATCATAGTTTGAACTCCAGTGCATAAAGGGGAGTGAGGGGGCACAGGAATACAAGTTAAATCAACATGAGTATCATAAGTCAAATCGCCATTTCTTAAAATGCAAAACAAGCTTGTTTCTTTTTTTCGCTGAGAAATATTCAATATCTTTTTGTTTCTTTATAAAAAAATTAAAAAGATCAACACTTGGTAAATCCCCCTTAAATTTACAAATATAAATATAGTATTTTGCCACTAAAAAGAGATATGTAATGAATCTCTCTGATGAAAAGCCAAAAAGTTTTTTAAAATTGGTAAGGTTAAAATTATTAATATGTTTTTTTATTATGTTTAACAAATATGTCCATATCGGGGTAACCTTTTCACAATCACAAAACAAATGAGTAATTGATTCCTCCTGGTTATCACAAAATACGCAATTTGGTGAATCTTTTCTTTTAATTTTTATACAAAAAGGCATTTAAAGCTATAGTATTATGGAAAATTTTAAAATAGAAAGAACGCAATCTATATAGTTTCAATAATGTACAAGTGAAATTAGCCTTGTGTACCTCTTCCCAAATGATATCATCCGGGACTGTTATTTTACTATTCCAATATTCATATCTCTTGTCAAGCGGATAGGAAACGTTTATTATTCTATAAGCATGCTTGGGAACTTTTTTGCGGCTTTTAATTCAGTAACCAAGGAATCATGAATATCCAAATTATACCAACATACAGTTTCTAACCATACAATAAAAGTAACTTAGTATGAAGGTTTTGGTTTCGGTTAATCTCCGTTCATTCAATCGATAGAATTAGGGTGTTGGCAACTTGATTGGTAGCGGAGAAAGTGGGGATAGTGGCAGATGTTGGTTTCAGAGATTTTTTTTAAACAGATTATTTAGTTTCAGTGTTGACTTGAAGTAGGACACATTATTGTTGAAAATCATCGAAAGTATAGGACTACCGCCTTCGTACTTCTAGGGAGTTGGAATCCCAACTCCCTAACTGGTAGAGGATTGTATTCCGTACAGTGAATTGGGATTGCCTGGTTCTTACCAGTTGCGTTTGTGTGTGGTTAGTCGAACCAGAAGCTCTTTACTTTCATGGGACTCAAATAGGACTTTCACCCCGCTTTCACCCAGGGTTTGTGATTCAAGGAGACATATATCCATTGGTTCACGAAGCCCCCCCCCCCCCCTCGGCCCTCCCGACCCACAATAAAAATAAAAACCCTCTAATCGTCTATGATTGAAAGCTACTTACCATATTAAAAAAAATATCCGAAAAAAATCTGACCCCGTAAAATAAAGTAATGTACAAGAAGGATGTTGTTAGGTTGTCTTTCTTTCTTTAATCATGCAGTAGCTAGCCTAAGCAATGATATCAGGGGCGGGGGGGGGGGGTGCGGTGAAGAAGACACCCCTCACAAACAAAACCGCGCTAGCTGTCGCTCCTCTCTCCGATCATGACAATAACTCGCCTCCTTCACCCCCCCCCCCACCCCCCCCCCCCCCCCCCCCCGGTGCAATAAGGGTTCAGTTTGATAATTTGATAAATAATTTACAGAGATGTTCTTCATGCAGGAGAGTTGCATGAAAAGCCGAAGAACAATAAATCCATATAGCGCCCTCCCAAGACTGTTCACGCTAAACTTAATCACTTGGCCCACTTTTCGCCCAACCTTCTATCTAAACTTAAATGTCTGGTCGCTACACAGGTCGCTCACTGACTATTGTTGTAGAATAAATGAATGAAATTCCCAGCTGTTAGTTAAACTGACACCGTTTGTCAAATCTTCATTTCATGTAGCGTCCATGTCGGGAAAACAAAGGTGAGGAATTTGAGATATTTATTTGTTTCTTTCTGTAGAAAAGCGGTATTTGTAAAGGTTACATGATAGACGCGCGATTGGTCATTGCGAGCAGTTTCCGGAGCGAGCTACCGCGGGAAACGCCAGGCAGCTTGACTGGTATACTACTGGTAGAGTGGTACGTGCTGGTAGCATAGATATAGATTCTATATCACGCTTTGCGCTCTGCCTGTAAGCTCCGCTTTACCAGCTCGCATTCAGCCATATCAAGACAAGTGGAGCTAGAGCTAGATTGGGATCTTCTTCTTCTTCGATGCAGTAGTAGTATCTTCATTTGTCAACCTTCCCTGTACAAACACAGAGCCAGAGAGCTCGAGAGGGTAACAAACCCTTTGTAGACCTATTGTAAGTTGTTTGTACAAATTGTAGCCAGAATCTGGAAACAATTTTCTTCATCTTGAGTCTAACTAAGTTAGTAGACCCTAGAGTTTTATTTAGAAAAGTTGTGATTGGAAAGAAATATCTTTCTTTCGTACATGAATTAAGGATAGGACTTTGGAGTATTAAAATGGAATATCACTGCAGTCTGCAGAACATCAAAATATAAATAAAAGTCTAGATCTAGACTTTTAATTTGTCCATTTTCTAGAGGCTGAAGCTATTGTCATGCATCATGAACAGCGCATAGACTGAAAGATTCAATCTCTGAAATCAATAGTTTTTCCGCTGAGTCCGCGGCTGGCTCCACTGATCGACCTCTATACAGAGACTGAAATATATTGTCGGCCTACAGGTTAGTGAGAGGAGGTTTTGCAATAAAATTAAAAAGGCAGATTAGCTAAACAACAAAAAACAAAACAACAAAAATTTAGCTCAAAGGCTATATATTATGATGTCTCGTAGTGATTTTTCCATGTTATTTTGAAATTGTATGAAAATTCCAATCATATTAAAAAATATGTACTGTTAAGTCTAGATAAAAGGATAATTTGTGTGAGCTGTAAGGCTGTCTGTGTATGTTGAAGGTCGACGGGATGTCAGTTTTATTAAAGAATTCCCCATAGTACCAGACGGTTATTTCTGCCTACAGCGCTCGACTAGTATGTTGCGCGTGTTCCATCTATCTAGTGTGCCCTCTATCTAGTGTGCCCTCAACATGGGTGTCGATCTGTCATTGATACCTATTGTTCAGGGGGGGGGGTGATCTATTCATTCACCCCCCCCCCCCCCTGATCAATAGGTATTACGTAAGGATTGACACCCATGGCCCTCAAAGTTGTAAATCAGAAACGTAAAGAAGTAGCGACCGGAAGACCAACAGGACTACCTTTTCTTTCGTATACTGTTCAGGGAATAATTTTCCTCAAATTTTTTGATTAGCAATTTCAGGCAATGGATAAATATTTCAAACGAAATTCTGTACATTTCTATGGAAGAAAACTGCTACACAAAAGATATTTTGTATAGCAGTCATGCAAAAATGCATAGCAAATTGCGATGCGATACCAGGAAAATTATTCCCTGCTGTTGATGTAGATTGGTAATCACACACACCAACTGCATTGCGTTACCTCCCCTCACTAACCAATTGTAGGATGTACTTCAGTCTCTGTATAGGAGCTGCAATAGGAGCCAAATGTAGTCTCGTCCAACTCTCAGCGGACAGAAGCTTTCAGTCTAGAATGAATGAGGCGATACTGTCTAACATTAATACTGGTTGTTATACTACATTAGCCACACTTAGAATAGCAATTATGTTACCCCTGATGAGAATCTGATAGAAATGGCTGATATTATTCCTTATAGATACAAGTTTGCAAATGCACAAATTAATTTTTTTTAAAGAAAATTACAACACTATTGCATTTTAATTTCTTCCTAATCTTGTGCAGTTGTACACTATAGAGATTTGGCTATAAAATAATAGTGGGTTTACCCCCCAAAAGAAACCCCAAATTTCAGTTAATGTTGAGCCCTGTGATAGTTTGTAAGCTAGCTCTGAATGTCTGAAACCAAATCACCTTTTGATGTGGAATTTGTGCTGGTGCCCAGTCCATTAGCCTAAAGCCCTAAAATACACCCTCATAAGAAAGCTAAAACGTAGAGAAAGACTTCCTGCTGGTTCTTCTCTCTTGAGTTTCAAGTTCAACTGATGCATTGCATCCTTCAAGCAAGGTACAGTACAGACAATTAGATCTACACAACGTTTTGGTATGAAGCCATCGGCAAACAGAGATCAGAACACAGATGACCTGTATGTATTTTGATGACACATTTGTGCTTTTGAATCCTTACTAAGGTCAAAGGACACTGATGACTAACTGCTTTTGTTTTCTTAGGAAGTCCAAGTCATATTGGTCACAAAAAGGATGTATTTTGATCAGGTATTTTGGTTGAGATGCAGTAATTTCTAAACTAAGTCGAAAGAAAACATTGCCAAAGACCTTCGAAAGGAGGAAACGTCAGTTCATATGGCTGCTATTTTCTGATTGTACAGCTGGACTTAGAACAGGACACATGCTTGTTCCAAATTTAGATTTGAATAATATTTACAGTTCTGTACATGTAATCCCTTTCCGTCAGTTAAAAATGTACCATTATTAGCTCATTGACTGTTTAAAGTAATAAAACTGTAGGCTAAAAACACATTTTAAGTTTAACATAAGGGCCTGTTGTTACATGTGCATGGGTGGTGAATACACATGAGGTCACGACCCCAAGTGTCATCCTGGCAGTGAACTTGGCTCTTAAAATGGCTTGGTGACCTACTTGTGTG
Organism: Strongylocentrotus droebachiensis; assembly: GCA_035222895.1. Taxonomy (NCBI): domain Eukaryota; kingdom Metazoa; phylum Echinodermata; class Echinoidea; order Camarodonta; family Strongylocentrotidae; genus Strongylocentrotus; species Strongylocentrotus droebachiensis. The sequence goes on from JAVYIG010003883.1 coordinate 123,084, forward strand.
GATCGTAAGACAACCATGTGCTAGCGAATAGAGAACAAAAATGATGTACTTGTTTGTATGTTATTAGTGTGTTTTGTTTCCAAGTTGCCTACAAAATATTGTTATATGGCAAAACGTATGACACCTGAGGGAAATTGTAGTGGGGATTCCCCCTCCTAGGTGTGTAAATATACTGTTTGTTTAGATCTTGGTAAAATATATCCTCTATTGCTGATAAAGCAAGTTATTCGTTAACACTTTACCACAACATGTTGTTGTGTTATCAGTAGGATATTGGGTTAGAGTGTAACTCGCAATTGATACAGCAATAAAGCCCCATTCACACCGACCTCCCGAACTTATATTTGGCAAATCTGGGGTCAGATCCGTGTTGGGTCCGGGCTTATCCAGGATAGTCCGACTGGAATTTACTCAGGATCACCCCAGATCAAGATATCTCTTGATTCGGGGTGTTTCGTGTTAATCTGGGATGCTCTGTGTCAGGTCCTGCTACTAAAGGTTTATGTACAGTAGGTCTGGCTTTTGGTACACTTATACATTGTTGAGAATAACTGAGAACCAGATTAAGAATTTTTTTAATTTTTTTTTTACTTTACAGTTTACTAAGTTTGGAAGTACTTTGACAGCAGTTTGATTTGAATCAGAATCAAGGAACCTGTTTCAATGTGAAGCCTAGGGCCTAAGGTATCTGTTTAACTTTTGGATCGGTATAAGTTGTTTAGCAGAGTAGACCAACAGATGCATGACAATAGGCAAGTTTTGTGCTGTTGGTCAAAGAGCTGTGTAAATGAATAAATTCATGTACTTGAACAGTTGTGCAGCAGAGAATGATCTTTTCCTGTCCTTTTTTTGGCAAGCAGGAGTGTGTGTTGTACTTTCAACAGATGTTATCTGGGACATATGTTGAGGAACATTATAAATTTCCTTGGTAGTAGTTTACCTCACGATAATAGGGACTTTTAGATTGAGTGGACGAGAACACGATGAACGCCGACTGTTCATGCTCGTCGAGTGCAATCTAAAAGATTTCTAATTGTAGTCAACATGGGCAGTAAAACGATATACATGCATGCAGGAAGTAACACTATGAACATCACGGACAAAGAAAGAGGACAAAATATACAGTTCCTCATTCTACCCTCAACAAAAGAACATCCCTTCACTGCTACTATGTAAAAATGTGTAGAACAGGTGAATGTATATGACTCCTGTTCTACACATTTTTACATAGCAGGGAAGGGATATGTTCCTTTGTCTACCTGAGGAACTGTATATTTTATGCGCACGCGGCATACTAGTACCATGAGCATGTAAAGGCGCTATATAAATATCAATATGTATGTATGTGTATGTACTAGATTTAGGAAAATCAAGGTTGACGCATTCTCGATCGCCGACTGAGACGATGTAACGCATGCGCACTGCCTTAAAATGACGTCACACGTTGCAGTCAAAGCTGTTGAGGTGTAAATCTAAAAGTCCCTAATAGTCAAAGAGAGACAGATAGAGTAGGAGTTTTAGATGGTACATCTCCTAGAATAAAAGTGCTCCTGAATAGTCTACAACATCTTTGCTAAATCCCGGTAGATTCAATTTCAAGAACCATACACAAATGCACATTTGTGTTCTTGTTATTAACCTCTCCGTCACTTCCTTGTGCTCTCTCTCTGCAAAAAGCAATACAAAAAAAAAAGTAATCTTGGACATTTTCTTCCCTCCCTCCTTCATCATACTCCCTCTCCCCCTTTCCACTCTCACTTTCTCCTCTCCCTCTCTCTCCCCCTCCCTCCCTTCCTCCCTCCTGCTTTCTGCTCTCTCCTGTCACTTCTTTCCGCCATCTCCCTCCTTCTTCCTTCCCCTCTCAATGTCTCACCCACCCTCATTCCCTTTTTTCCCTCCCTCGCTCTTTCCCTCCGTCTCTCTCTCTCTCTCTCTTTTGTTCCCATGAACGTCTGTATTAGAACTAGAAACATCATAACCAATAGACTGTCATTGTTCTATTAAACCACCTTGGTAGTGTTTTGAGTCATATGTAACCAGTGACTGACTGACTAGAAACCAGATCATCAATCAGTTAGCGGAAGTTATGCAAACAAGTTTAACTTCTTTTAGTAACCAGGGTTCTTGTTAATTTTTCTGATAGCAGGCTATTTATGATTTACAGGAGGCTACTAAAATTGCAAAAGAAAAATCTCTGTGCGCGTAGCGCACATCACCATGTGCGCGAAGTCCCTTGCGGCCGGGGTCCAGGGCCCGCCCAAGGGCCCTGGAAGCTTTAGGGTTTTAGATGCTCTCTGGTGCTATCTTAGCCTTATTTTTGAAGATATGACCACACTGTATGAGCCATAGTTTAATGATAAAGATCATGAATATTTTGGCTGAATAACTTACTTTTCATATGATATACAATATGAAATGAAAATGCTCCATTATTGTTTCTGATAAATCAATCATATTTGTGATGAATCTACAATTTTGAATTACATGATCAGGGGTCTTGTTAATTATTTTTGAAGGAGGTAATTTGAATTTTATAGGAGGTACCATTACTGCGAGGGAGCGAAGCGACCGAGGGGGGGAGGGTGTGGGAGGGACCTTTTGGGATTTTCCACTTGAAATCGTGCAATCTGGTGCATACCTAAGAAGAAAATTTGTAGTTATCTTTCCTACCTTGTATTACACATATATTGTAATAAACACACATACTGTTCATGTTTAATATTACATGAACAATCATAACTCATAAGAAAAGTTATTAAAGAGAAGGTTGAGTTCTGGGAAGAGGTGAAAAATAATTAGTGAGCATTACTCATTCTTATTATGCAAGTGTGGACGAACATCAGATAAGACATGTTCCCTGAAAAGCATGGCTCTTCAAATGCCTTCATATTCTAAATATGCATGTAACATCGTAAAAATCGGGGGGGCCGGCTTTTTTCGCCACGTGTTCGTGCAGTCCCATATACATCTTTCTGTGCAAGTGTTTGTAACTTTACCAAGACTTGGCCAAATTTCTTATCATTTTCATGATTCCAGAACCTTGCAATACACACAAATTCATCAACCTTTTCTGGTCGGTTCCACACCGTTTCTTTCACAATGCAATCGCATGACCAGAACTCAACTTCATCTTTAAGTTGATAATTATTTATCACTTAATTTGTACCATTACTTTGTAATTTTTAATTAAACTGAGATGATGCACCATACTCAATCTTTCTACATCATGATTTGTTGAATACATGTACAGTATTTAAATATGGGGCAGCAGAGGCTAGATTTTGATTTTTTTTTTACTTGTGACTTTTATTTGGCTCCCCATATGAATTCTCATTTAATTATTTTTTTTTGACATGAAATTATTGAATAAATAAATTCTTAAATACATTTAAGAATTTACTTCAGTTCCTGTTCATTTTATAATGTTATATCACTGTTTTTCCTGACAAAGTGAAGACACTGTATATTTGTTTATTCAACTTTTTTAAGGAAATAAATGAAAATAAAATCGGAATTTAGTTTTGAATATTCGCGGAGCGCGAGCCTGCATATATTATGCGAGCTAGCTGCAGGGGTCCACCGGGGACGGCCGTGGCCGGCCTAAACTCAGCCGAGTTCAAAACTCTGTTGCCGATTTGCGCATCTCAGAATCTAAAGTACGTTGTCTCTAGACATTGCACGCACGTGTATAGGCCCCGGTTTCCGTGATCTTCAAATATCAAATCGGCAACGGATAGTTTGGTTACAGCGAGCTAGCTTCAGTTTTGTTATGATCAGTGTGTATATATTTTGTGCAGTGCATGCATCATCTTCTCGCGTGCACATCGGGATCGCAATGGGGTAGGACGGGCGGCCGCTTGGCCGCCGCGCTGTGGGGGGAGAACTGCGATGTAACGTTAGATAGATAGGTCTAGGTAAGTACGGACGACGTCGCGTTCGTGATCGTAAGCGATTTCGTCGACTGCGGCCGTGTATGTGCGGCACTAATTATATCTTGGACGAAATTAAGGAAATTTTGGATTAGCATTGATTTAGATCTACTTTCTGTGATTTTTGCAAGGTTTGTTATAGGAATTATAGCCGGTAAGAAACGAGTGAATAGGCGGCAAGTTTTACCGGTTACCGGCTTTAAACGACAGCCCTGCATGATGATAATGATACAAGGTAGTCCTGGGCAAAAACGGTTAACTGACGTTTACAGGACCTTGTCAGTGAAGAAAATCGTTTGCGATAAAAAATTAAAAAAATTGGAACACACATAAAAAAAATATGACAAAATTGGATTGGTAAATGGTTTGCAGGTATGTGACAGCTGTCACAGGGGTCTGGGGGTGTTACGCCCCCAACAGGGTCCAGGTGCAGTGCCTCAGTCTGGAGGGGAGTCTCCCCTGAAGGCAAGCCCCTAGCATTTCAAGATCTCCCATTCAGATTCTAGAGACCTTAGAAGGAAAAATCTTGTCAATTCAATCAGAATGTATTAAACTTTTCTCGCATATTGAAATGTAATGTGACACATGTTTAATATTCATGTACCTGAGGCTGAAACTTTTTGCAATAATTACATAGTGAATGATCATTCCATTTCTGAATCTGAGGACTGGCTAAGAAGATCCTCATCCAGACCTAGGATGTCAAGGGTGGACTTCACCTCCTGGTCTTCAGCTTCATCTTGCCCACTGGCACCTTCTTCACTTTGCCTGGTGACTGTCGTCTGCTTGTCATCATTCCGAGCTGCAGCACTGTGGGTTTCAACTTCTAGTCCATCAGTCTCTGTCGGCTACAATTTTTTTTTTTTTTTTTTTTTTTTTTTTTTTATGGTGCCGACAGCCGGCTACGATTGCCGTTACAGCCGGAAAAAATAGCCGGTTGCCGGCTATTAACAAGAACCCTGAGTAACCCTTGCTGATTCAATCCTGAACCTTTATCATTTTGAGTCACAGGAAAAGATGTGAATGTCTATCTCTTTCCAGTTACAGAAGTAATTATTTCTGATATGAGTATTATTTCTGTGATTGCAATTACTTTTCTTAAGAGCCTTAATTGTCTGTGTATAGAAAATGAAATGTTACAGTAAGAGAATTAACATTCATTGGGGCAAGGGGCAATGACTAGAAAAGAAAGAATATTTAAGGCTGCAGATTGTTGCATAATTTCCTTATCTTCATGTACATATGAGAAAGTTAAGTACCGGTATACATATACATGTACATGAAGTTCTGTGTCATGGTTCCACCCTCCCCCCCCCACCCTCCCCCTTCAGTGAAAAGGGGTAATTGAAGGGCAGTACCGGTATGTAGACTGAGGGAGTATCCACCTCCCTTTACTTTTAAAGTTTTGTCATACTTCTGTATTATTCAAGCTGGGTGGTACAGGTAGTGGTTGCATTAGAGTATTAATAGGGGGACGGAGGACGAGGATTAGAAGGGGGAAGGGGAGGGCTTTCCAAGGCAAGAACTAGGCTTTAGAGTTTGTGAACTTGTTAGCTGTGATATGAAGTGTCCCAAGAATTTTAGTTTTTACATTAACTTATCCAATAAACCTTTGTAAAATGTAGACCAATAACCTTCTTGACCCTAAACTCAACTCTAAAAAGTCCACAAGCACATTCAGCACTACATGTTTTTCAGCCTTCATTAGATCCAATAATTACTCATCTATTTTAAAAAAAAATATACCTAAGGTCATTATATTCCTGATATGGATTGCATCATGCACAGATGTAGTAATATGGGTGGTTTCCTGTAAATGTTATTGCTCTTCTCTGGTTGGCAACGCTTAATTTTGGTGATGACGCTTTTCTAGATTCTGGCTACCTGTGGATGGTTTCCTGTTAGTGGTTTTGAGTATTATATAGACTGGGGGATTCACCTAGGGCCATTATTCTACATGCAGATGACAGGACGGTACCCTGTGCTTTTCTTTGGAGGCAATTAATTTTTAAATGCACAGTTGGATCAGTTTCTTTTGACAAGCATTTTAAGACGAGGATCAGTAATTGTGTAAGATATGTTTTATTTGTCTTTAATATTTTTTGTTCTGTTGTTTATCAGTTAGATCAGTTTCTTTTGACAAACATTTAAGAAGAGGATCAGTGATCGTGTAAGATACGTATTATTTGTCTTGAATATTTTTTGTTCTGTTTATTTATATAAACAAAATATATAAACCCTTTTGATTTACATATCTTTATTCCAAATATTGTTTTTGAGATGTTGCTTCATAAGAAGAATTTTTGTAAGGTGTCCTCCATGTATTTTTACATTTCATAAAGTTTGTCGCTCATTTCATTTCAGAGAATGTAATGTAAATAGTGTTTTTAATTATTTGTCTCTTTTTTTTTTTACAACTGTATTTGTTTGAATTGAGATTTTTAATGTGAATGTGGGCTTTTATAAAGCTGGTTGTTCAGTTTATTTTCAACTTTGACACAGTTTCATGCTATATCATGGTTAATTGGTTATGGTTATGGTTATTGATCATGGTTACTGGAAGGAAAAAATGTGAGATGTTTTTTTGGTTTTTTGTACAACTTTATGTCATTCTGCTTTATTTTACAATGAGATGTTTGACGAGATATCATTTTGGAGGCTATCATAAATCATTTTTTCTTTTCAAAAGTGTCTAGACCGTTATTCAACATAATTGATTACCATTTCTTTTTTTTGCCAATCGGCCGATTTTTCAGTGAACCATTACAAAAAAAGGGACAATATGTTTTTTTGTCTACGGATCAGTGCTTACAGCTTTCGTATTCTTTATGTTAATTTTAGAACCTGTTTTTATGTACAAACAATTCCAGCCCATTATATTTGGTCCCAAAAATTGAGGGGAAAAGGAGATCATTTGTCTTGCTTGTCAACTTTTTAGTGATGCTGGATTACCTGTGAGAAGTTGGAGTTCTTGATCCGTTTCAATTTTTTCAGCAGTTTACCAAACATTAATGAAATTGTATTGATGGCTATTAAAGGCTGGAGCACTTTAAATGTTACTTTTGTTGTGATGCCAGTGTGATAAAAAAGGAAATTGAATCACGACCATTCTTTTCTCTTTAGATGACTTGTTCATCTAATCCAAGAAAAAGAACCAAAAAAAGGGGGGTGGGGTCTATTTAGATTTTTTTTTTAGAAACTACTTTTCTGTATTTACAGCATTTTTCAACCTTTCATCGCCTCATATATCTCTGCATTTTTTAATACTCTCACTCTGATGTGATGCTACTAAACTAGAGTGGCTTTATATGTTTTATCATTTAAAACATTACTGATAGATTATCTGCCATTAATCAGTCCTCTGCAACACAGAGAGATAATACCATGAGGGTTATGATGGTCATATCTAAACCTAGACCTTCCTGCCAACTTGGTTTAGATTTGAGTAGGTGATTGGAGACAGTAACGGATGACTGTTTGATCCCTGTGTTTTATTCTGTATTTTCTATTTACATATAATCAAAAGGTCAATGCTGTTAAATTTTGTTAAGTCTTCTTATTCAATTTAGAATTGTCATCCTTCTGACCCTATTAGTCCATATGAAATGGAGAGTACATTTAACTCTGTTATCCCAGGTTAACAAAAATCCTTTTTTAAAGGCCTTTTTTAAAGTCAACGGGATTTTCTGTCAATAAAGTTTGTAATACCAAGAGTCAAATCTCTCTGTTATTTATTTTTCTATAATGCAAATAGAGTCGTAATAAACATGTATTGTTCATATATGTATTGTATTTATTAAACATCATTGATGTACATCAATATTCTGTTTATAGACATAGTTATAATCACTTTACAATGTAATGCAACAATCGATATATAAAACATAAAACATGAAACTAACGACCAAAGCAGGTGTGAACTGAGTTGAATACTGCTCTTGAAAACATTTTCTCCTTTTTGAAAGTTATCCACCTTGCTGTGCAGTTGGTTAAAATATGTGTCAGTTAAATTTATTCTCCCTTTCTCTCTCTCTCTCTGTGCAGATCTAGAGCTAATTTGGTACATGAGAGTTACAACCTTATTTAGGCAGTAAGGAGAATACCCGACAGCCAAGATGTCACAGAATGGTCGTCCCGCTACATCAAAGGTATTGTTTATTTTTTATTCTTTCAATCAACTGAAAAATAAATAGGGTTCTGAATAAAAAATTGACATTTAAAACTCTTTTGATGGTATAGATGTAACGTGAGAAATAATAATCTTGCATAATTTCTACTTAAACTCCAAACTCTTAACTAAATGGAACTTCATAAATCCTTTCTGTTTCATAGCAAATAAGTACACAATTCTTTTGACTGCTATCAAATCTGTCACTTCTGTGTGTTTTGTGATAAAGCAGGGCTCAATACATTAAACATCAACCTGTTGGCACCCCAAATCATAGTCAGGACCTCCAAATGATTTTTAACAATTGTTACTTTGGGCTATGCATACAGACACTTTATGAAGAAAAAAATAGCCAAATAAATATCACTTTGTTATGGAATAGACTATTTATGTGCTTATCTGTAATGAATCATGGTTTTCAACATTTCTTGTAATGATTTTAGGAGAAGAGTGATGCGAGTCTTAATCTTCAGGTTGAGGAGCTGTTAAAGCCGCCTGAAAAGCTCCCTCTAACAAGCAGTCCCTTGGATGGGGAGCCAGAGACTCATTTCCCTAAGTTTGGAGAGAAGGATTATGAAAGTAAGAACCTACTTATTATTTTTCACTCTTTTTTAATTTTTCACTCTTTAATTTGTATTTGTGTGTTTGTGATTGATATACAAATGTGACTTATGATAATTTGTTTGATGCCATGAAGCTGTTGTTATTTTGGAAGTGAAATGGAAATTACTTTTCACAATTGCGGAAAGGGCAAGCAAGCGGAGGCATGGTTTGGAAATATCACCTTAGACATAGAACAATTTTCAACTTTTGTGAAGAAATAAAGAGTTTGTAAAATATAATGAACATGGTAGTTTTCATGTTGAATAATTTATTCCAAGAAAATATGCAAAAGTATTCCAAGGACTTTTTGAATCAGATTTTAAATCAATCTAAGTAATATCCTAGAAATCAGTGTTTGAATATCGTTAAAAGTGTAAGTTTTACTATTACTGTCATTGTAAAAACAATAATTGTACATCATTGTGTATAAAGTCCATTTTCTGTTTATCATGTAACACATTGAATGCTATTTATGCCTGGCATAATTGGGTCCAATGGGTTTAAGTACCTGAACATGTACATGTACAATGTAGTCATGCAGACTTAGATTTATTTGCAGTCGTATCTGTCAGTGGTAGGTACTCTATACTGCAGTAATGACTGAACAAATATTTGATAAACACTTTTGCAAGGCATATTGCATCCATAAGCAGAAAACATAATCAGAAAATTATGTTGGAATTGGAACTGAATTGGATGGTTTGTGAACAGATTTATTATGAGTGTGGAGATGGTGTTTGTTTAAGAAAAATTATACAAATTTGTAATGTTCTCATTGGTACATGTATTGTGACTGAATGTAGTTTTATATGCAAGGGTTGTGAAGGGGCCTTTCTAGTGTTACAAATACATTTTTGTAGTAAGAGTTTAGTAATGGCACGAGAGTTATAAGAATTATGCTTTCACAAAAATATACTGTTTATGAATACATATTTTTATATCTTACAGTATACAGTATACATACAGCTATGTTATAATTTATAAGATATACAATAGCAAACTAGATCTATGGGTAGTTATATAGCTATATCCTAAGAGGAAAATTCGGGCAGTTTTCTTTCACTCCTCAGTCACCTCCGCTTTTGTCAAAATACCGAGGGTTTTAGGGGTACTTAACAGTCCTTATTTTCAAGATTTTCATTGAAAACTTGAATAGAGGAGTGTTATATATAAACAAATGGTGGGCTGTCTGCAAAAAGGTTTTAAGAGCTTTGTATTGTCAATGGCAGTCACAGAATTCTTACAGGCAGTTGGTGTGATCTCTCTCTCGCATTCCGTTATATGTCATTGAAAACTCTTTTAAATCACAGGATAATCTGTGAGCCACCTTAAAGGCTATCCTTATCAGGTAACCTTCAGATAACCATGATCTCAATTGGAAACATCCAAAATTAAACCTTGGTTACAGTGTCACCATTCAAATGTGTTATCAATGTTGTCAAATCAACATGGACATGTATCTCTGTAGATAACGTAGATATACATGTACATGTAGGTATTGGGAAGTGGTTGACTTGTGAAGTGCATTAAGAATTGTTCCTGCAGATATTTAGAGGAAAATTCTATCTGAGTTAACTTAAAGATGATAACAAATTGACAAGATTAATTAAACAGGCATCAGGCAGCTACTGAAATGATTATGTTCTGACATATTTGCACAACAAATCTTTCCTGTACCCCTCTTCCTGATGGAATATCTCCCTGTCAAAATATCGAACACGTAAATTGATTGCTGTTTTTCTTCCTCCACCCCCTCTCTACCTCTACTCTCCTCCACCCACTCTCCTCTCATCCATCCCCTCTCTACCTCTCCTTCCAACCCCTTTGTACCCTCCCTTTCCCCCATTTCTTCTCTCCTCTCCCTCTTTCTTCTCTCCTCTCCCTCTCTCCCCCTTTCTCCTCTCCCCTCTCTCTACCGTTTTTTTAAAACCCTTATGTACCCACACCCTCCCTCATCACTTCTACACCCCTCCCTCCTCTCACCCCTCCCCTCCTCGCAGGCCATCGAAGCGAAGATGTCCTTGTCCATCACCAGCTGGATCCATTACCAAAGAGAGGTTCTTCCAAGAGTTTGCGGGATCATGATGCACAGCACCAGAAGATACGCACCAGTCACTCCAGCAAGAGCATCGCCGAGGCAACGGAGGAACTCATCACAAGTATTGCTGAAGAAACTATTGGAGATAGTGTGGATGGGGGAGAAACAAGTACACCCAAGGTGAGCATTTTTTTGTTCTGTTAATTTAAAAAAAAATTGTTGTGTCATTGCAGTCCTACTCATTTTGTACAGTGATTTTAAAGTGTCACCAATTATTTGACAGTAGTAAACCTATAATAATACAGAACTTGCTACATGCACTAGAAATAACTTGGTTTCCAAGTCTTGAGCTTAAGCATCCCCTGACAGGCTGCTTATTTTATAGACGTAGAGTCGTCACCATGGAGGTATAAATATGAAATTAAAAAGTACATGATTTTAACCATTTGGAACCAAGGGCAATATAACTGCAAGGAATTCCAATCTTTGAAGTGATAAATATAAGGCTGTGATAAAATTTTCACTGAAAGTTCACAATTTTACATGGTTGTAGTGATGACTATAAAAACACTATTTCTATTAACCTCCATGGTCAGTGATTATTAATAAATATGGTAATACAAGATTAATCCAAGGCTAATTATTACGTGATGAAAAATCCATTGCTCAATGCTATTTCATAGAATCACCCTTTTTCAACAAAATATAATAATTGTGGAGAATTCTTTGAATTCAGGATTAAAAAAGGATTCTAAAAGATTAAGAATCCTCGAACAGAATGGTTTAATCAGCACGGTCAAAAAGTCTTTTAAATAACCTGCTTACAAAATGACCATGATATGATTGTGGTTGAATTTTACTTGAATAAAAAGCAGAAAAACAAACAAACAAAAATACATGTATATCACCTCAGAAAACAGCAAAATTGTAATCCAAGGATCAGCTGTTTTGCACCCTGAAATAGTAGGCTTTGAGCCAACAGAGATGAAACAGAGTGTACATACATGTAGATGTAGTTAAATCAAGCTTGGCACAGTGAAATATCGCTAAGCTGTCACGCAAGAAACCTAAGCAATTCATGTCAACACCTGGAATTAGCTACTTACAATGTATTCCGAACATCCACTCTCCTGGGAATTATCTTAAACTGATTATTAGGTAGATGACATCACATACTAATACAGAGTAGACTGATGTACTGGTAATGCTTTCAGAGCAAGAAGTTGCTCCTCTTTCTTAAATCGATGACTTCCTTCCGTTGAGGAGGATAGTATGAGAAGAAAATTGAGAAAATTGAGAAAATTGGGCAACTTCCTCTGACTTCCTTGGAAGGATTGCTTAAGTTTTGACAGAAAAGCTATACATTTGTCAACCTCTACATCTTTTTTTCCATGATCAGCATATTGAATGATAGCCATATTTTTTATGTCAACTGTAGATAGTTTTCTTTAATAATGTCATGTTTTTCCCCTTTGTTAAACTGTTCTATGTATTCATGTTAAAGATCCTATATATTGCCTGAACCTTGTTTTGTGGTTTCATGAAATAAGACATTTTGACTGTTTTGAAACCTACCTGTATAGCTCAACATTTATTTTCCATCCAATTAGTTTAAAAAAGGACCTGTGTTCCTTATCAAGAGAAAGAACCGTTTCGTGTTACGGGTATGGCGAACGGCACTGCATGGAGATGTTAGAAAGCATGAAACGATTTCTATGAATGATTTTTGTAATTCAGCAAAATTCGTCTTTTGTCAAAGGACAGGCCATGTGTTTCTTTACAAGACTGGGAAGCAATTGTCAATAATAGTGCATGAAAATAGCTCTCTCTTTGTTGTCACAGTGAATAGTAAATGCATTTTGAAATTCAGCATCTTTAGTCTCTCTTTTGATCTAGTACCACCGAATGAAAGATATTCAAAAGCAAGATGGAAATCTGTATTGTAACCGTTTTCAATACGATTTGAAACTTCAGCAATTTTCTTTTCTTACTTGTAAAGAAGGGTGGGATAGCCCGGGGCAGGATGATGTTTAATAAAAGGTTGTCCTTTGTTCAACTCAATACTTGCACATTTACACAAAGGCTCTCAAGATCTATTTAGTCTTTTGTAGGTCATGAACAAGTGTGGAAGGTCACTTTGTTGTTGACAATTATGTAGATGAATGAAGTTTTTTTTCTCCTAATCGAGATGCAATAATTTTTGCAGTATATGCAGTTTTCATAGAAATTAGTTAAGGTGCATGTTTTTTAGAAAAATAGTTACTAAAAATACCCACAATGGTTGTCCCAGGATTTATAATGAGGATTACTGTAGATGAATAATATCACAAGCAAGATTTGTAAAAGATAATTGATCATGAACATGACATTTATTGGATACTTGAGTGATATCAATTGATATCATTCATTTTAGATTTGAAGATATGATGATGCATCAAATACTTGAAAATGAGAATTGCCAACTAATCAGTTTTAAACTGATATTTAACAATAACAATATTGTGAGTTGCCTGCATGTTGTTGCATAAAACCATCCGCAATGTGTATATGGATGGGACCGGAATGGATTTGAATATTAAGTACCTGAACACTTTTAAATTGTCTCCCCCCTCCCCCCCCCCCCCCACCCCACCCCCAAGCCCAAGAATCCCTTCCTGAATGTCTATAACTTTGTTTTTGGTTTTTGTGCATGTGCTTTTTTCTGACCTACTGTATTTACCCCCCCCCCCCCCCTTAATTCATATTCCATCTCTGGACCTCCATTCTTCCATTATTTGTTCTTTAATTTTGTGCATTTTCCAATACTTACCATACTTAATACCTAATGTAGGTACCTACAGTCATTGATACAGGTATAGTTTAGCAGTCTTGAAAAAAGAATGTAAACGAAAATAGCATTGTTAGTATTCATAGTAAGCAAAACTCACAGGTAGGGCTACATGTGCGAATATGCTTGTGTAAAACAAAAGAATATGAAAATTGACTTATATCATTCTGGTATGGAGATTAATTTGTTCATAGTTTATTTAGGATGAGAACAGCAGGAAGTGTTATTTTCCTGTGATGTCTTAATAGAGTTCGGCAAACGTTGAAGTGGAATTTAAAGGTTGCTAATAAGTAAGACAAATTCCTTTGTAATACAAAGAGTTTGGCTGTAGAAATGGACTATGCTCTCATGAAATATGTATGAGAAATTGAGAACATGTTAATATGTAGTTGATGTCACATATTATAATCTATCTATATAAAACTCATAGGTAGCTTATATTTTTGAAGAAAGACAAAAGAAATTAAAATTTGAAGAGCTGATATAACAAGTAAATGATGTAACAAATAAGGATGACAGTCACTTAAAAGATTGGTTCTATTTGATGCATTGCTTGTGCAACATTCACATTTTGATGCATTTTATGCATTCTCCTGAGCCCCCGATTGCATTTTTTCAGCATGAACGATGTATTTACATGAACATGTACAGTGTCCAGCTTATGAGGAAATTGTATGAGACTGCAAATGTCAACAATTTATCCTGCTTGTATATACCCCCTCCCCCCCCCCCTACCTCCCCTTAGATGGAGGAACAAAGGGTAATGAAGAAAGAAAAAGGTAAAGATAGATAGAAAGAGAAAGGAAAGCTAAAAGAAAATGATGGAAACTTCACATTTTATCCACCTAGTGAGACCTTTGATTGCCACCCCCCACCCCCCTCCCCAGTGTGAATTTCTCCATTTGGCTTCATTACTGCCCCTGATTACTTGTAATAAGTCAAGTACAAGTCTTGGTCTCGAATAGCCCCAGATGGTGGTTCATTCTTATTGATCTATTTCTCTCAATGGACATTTTTTCTTCTGCTGGTCAATTTGTGTACCCTACTGCCTTTGTATCCATGGAAACTCCTCAATGCTACTACATCTTGTTCCCTTTCCATTTTACTATCTGAACCCGATTTGTTCTAAAAAATTCCTTACATCTCTTCACTTTTAAGAATAAAAATGTATTTCAATTTCATAATTTTTTTCCTTCTTCTCTTGTTCAGTTCATCATTGGAGAAGACGATGGGGCTGAGACACCAGTCCGATCTGAAAGTCAGTCAGATGAGAAGGGGCTTCATGCAGAGGCTAACTCAAAGTTCAATGAGAAGTAAGTCATACAGAAAAAGAGAGAGCAAGGGATAAATGGAGAGAGAGAGAGAGAGAGAGAGAGAGAGAGAATGAGAGAATGAGAGAGAGAGAGGGAGGGAGGGACGGACAGAGAGAGAGAGAGAGATGTTAAATGTACAGGTATTGGTGTCGACAGCTTTTTCATGTATTTTTAATATATTTTTTATTAGGTGTTTCATACACACATGCATTTAGAAAGCAAAATCACTTAAGTATGATATGAAAACCAGATAAAATGTATTTAAGTGTATGTAGCTTTAAACAAAATAATCTGAGTTTAAGAAAGTCAAATGTCATATATATTGTATAACTTTCTTACATGTCATATGATCCATATCATTTTTCAGGCTTGGATCTCACAAGCACCATCGCCACCATCACCACGGTAAGAAGCAGCGCAATCTGTCCGATGACCCCAACGAGCGTCTACGACAGGGTAGCGATGTCAATCTCAAGATGCACGACATCTCCATCAAGATTGGCGGTGATGATGATGATGAGGAGGAAGGAGAGATGAATCCATCCATTAGGGAGACCATGGCTGGTAAGAACATCTCATCTTTGCTGATCACATCTGTCGTCACATTTGCAGTGCTCAAAACTAACCTATGGATTGGTACACATCTACACATGTCCCTCCCCCACCCCCAACCATTTAAATCTAGACCGCCAACTTTCAATCTAGTGGGGGCCCATGAAAACAGATGCTAAAACTCTCAATCCAGACCTCCTCTAAGCAAAGTTAGTGTGGAACGCTGAGATACGCTTATAGGCTTCCAACTTACCGTTAAGGCATTACATTTTTAGAAAAGAGTTATTTGGTTATATGTGTGTAGACCCTTGTCAATGCTGAGCTTTTGATATGAGAGATAACATGCAAGACTGGACTTTTAGTATGAGTACAAGTGGCGTAATAAATGGGGATTGCAATCTTGAGACATTTCAGCCATCTGAGACTTCGATCAGAGAGGTCTGAGAAACTTTGTTATGCCTTATTTCTTTCACTGATTACCTATCACCTACCAGTGTTGCTTCAGAATGTGAGCTGTGTTTAATACTCAAGCATGTCTCTTCTTTCTCCCTGTTAGTCCATCGTCTTGGTGATATGTCAGGTGGAGGACGCCATCACCATTCCTCTCACAAGCACAACGTCAGCTCCTTTGTCCATGTGCGCGGGAGAACACCCTCAGGGGAGCAGACGAAATCACCACGAAAGAAGAAGGAATACGATCATCGGCCTCACGAGGTAGGAAGAGATCTGAGAATTACCGTCTGAAGTTTGTAGGTTTGAATCATGGCTCAGTGCTAATGCCATCGGACAAGGCATTTTAATTTCAACCGTTTCTCTGTACTCTGGTGTAGCAGGAGAGTTGTAAGAATATGGTACTTATGCAGTGATATCAGATATTTTTATCTACAACTGTTTCTCCTTAGCGCTTAGAGACTTTGGCTTAATGTTAAAGGTAAAGACCAGTATTGGTAACGCCCCAATTTCAAAAAATGAAATGGAAGCTCTCATTACCAATCATGTGAAAGAATATGTTTTGACTAATACATGATGATAAAAAATTTGCCGGGAAACCGCCTACTAATTCATATATTTGGTAAATTTATCTCTCTCATGGTCGTGTGAGAGAGATAGGGTAGTCCCATATACATCTTTCTGTGTATAGTGCTTGTAACTTTACGAAGAATGGGCCAAATTTCTTATCATTTTGATGATTCCAGAACCTTGCAGATGCTAGATGCTAGATGATCAACCTTTTCTGATCGATTCCACAACGTTTCTTTCACAATGCAATCGCATGACCATTACTGGTCTTTACCTTTAAGGATTAATGTATTCACATGAAGACAAGATAGACAAGCATTTTATCTCCACATGTTTCTCTTTACCCAAGTGTAGAGCGAGTGAATTGTAGGGATGATAAGGTCGTTTGTGATGTCATGACAGCTAAGATGAAGCCAAAGCAAATGTACTTACAGATTCGGATAGATGTTTGTTGTCACAAGATATATGATTGGTATTGAGTGTTTTGATGTCGGCTCATTACTTCTTTGAGTGTGCTCACTAAACAGATTAACTGCAGTTGAAGAATGATTGTCTGAAGTTGCGCAGTAGAGGTGTTGTGGACTAGTGGATAAGTCACCCGGCTGCAGCTCACAAGCTACGGGGTTCAAGTCACGCCGCGGCACTAATGTCCTTTGGCAAGACGTTAATCTACATTTGCCACTCTCCACCCAGGTGTAAATGGGTACCTGATATGCTTGAGCGCTGGTTACTTTGGCAGCTCGGCTACGACCAGGGTAATATGTGTAAAGCACCATGAGCGTCAGAACCTGACGGATACCAGCACTATATAAATAACCATATTATTATTATAACCATAATCTCTTCTCTTTGGTACCAGGTGTTTGTAGAGTTGGATGAGTTGTACAAGGAGGAGGGACATGAGATGCAATGGAAAGAGAAAGCTCGTTGGATCAAGTATGAGGAAGACGTTGAAGAAGGGGCGCAGCGCTGGGGTAAACCTCACGTCGCTTCCCTTTCATTCCACAGTCTGGTAGAGCTTAGACAGTACCTAGAACATGGTGAGTTGAAGTAGTGCTACTAAACCTGCTTGTCCTGGGCAACCTTGCCATGTCTCTGAACAGTGTATTCAACTTTTACATTGATTTGTGACAATTGGGTAGCCATTTGGCAAAGGAATCTGAATTAAACAGTAATTTGCAAAATTGTGATAGTCAATTTGTAAGGGAATATATATCCCTTACTGATTTCTGACATCTTGATTTTTTTAATGGTTGTGGTTTTACGCACCCACTTGCTCTTAGGCAACGCAAATTCCTCAATATGCAGGTGCATTAAAAAGCAAACCATGTCAATCAAATTTGTGGTCGTCTATTTTGACGAACGTCTTTTTACGTATGATAATAATAATAATAATACTTTTTATATAGCACTTATTACAATCACTAAGCGCTTCCAAACTTGGAGATTATTACCCCGGCTTTAGCGGTGCTGCCATTACGGCGCTCTAGTATTTCAAAGAATTAATTCCTGCCAGGTACCCACTTATATCACCTGGATTGAGTGTGGCAAAGGACATTAGTGCCGCGGCGGGTCTTGAACCGTATAGGAACTGGTTATTAGATCAAATCTTACTGAATCTTCTATGTTTCATTACAGCCACCGCTTTGTTTGATTTGGAGGAGACGAACCTCTCCAATATCTTCCACCGTATCGTTGACAGCATGATCAACGCCGATCAGATCAAAGAAGAGAACAGAGCAGACATCATGAGGGCGCTATTGCTCAAACATAAGTAAGTCAGGACCCTGTTTCATAAAACTTGATATCAATAACAAGTTACAAGCTACTGTTATAAGCTACTGAAATCAAGGCATCTGATTGACTGAGAGCAAATTTGTTATAGATTTAAAAAAAATATGAAACGGGCCCCGGGTCTATGAATCATCATCATTTGGTTGCTACGGGTGACAGTTTATGTTTTGAGGGGTTTTGAAGGATTGGTAAAACGGGGAAACCCAAATTATGACCCATTTTCATCCTAATGTAATACACTTATCTTTTACAAAGTATGTATTACTCTTTCTATCCATTTATGGTATTGTTGGTATCCTTCATTGGTATATATATTCTGTTAAGAAAAACTTTAAACCACCAGAAATGTCACAATGGATCAGTAAGTTGTTCACTTACTGCAGGTATAAACATTCCATTCTCGTTGGCATATCTCTCACTCTGCTCTTACCAAAATGACTGTGATGTGTGAGCTTGTGACATGCGAGCACTCTCCCCCCAAAATTGTGCTGCCATGGTGTATATATATCGTGAAATTGAAGTGCAGTTATGTTTTGTGCTTTAAATCCATTGAAATTGATCCACGCACTGCTTCATTAAAGGCCTATGAATTTTGATTAAAATGTAACAAAATGTTGTTATATTGCGTGTGAAACAAAAATGTCACCTTTTACTATATACATTGCATCTGGAGTGTGTATTTCATGCATGGTGTTTTCTTTTTCGTTAAATTTTAGAGATGTTTTATTGGTTGAAAGAAAAAAAGTGTTGATTTATTATAATGAAGTTTTATCCTTAGGTTGAGGATGTGCATGCTTTTTACATGTTATTTTACTATTTGATGTTATTTTATATTATATTGTGGTTTTGTGTTTTATATCATGAAGGTATCCTACTGGAATTTCATTTAATTGGGTTGTGATTGAATAATAAAATTAAATACAAATTCATGCCAACATTAAATTGATGAAACAAGAATCACTGAATCGCAAATGAGTTCATGAATTGTCCTCTAGGGCTGACATAACATATGGCCTCACATATTTCCCTACTCATATTGTTTTTCACTTTCAAACAGCTCCAACATTTTTACGATGAATTATATTATTACCAAAAAGCTTAGGTCATTCCCTGTATCATTTTTATACATCAAACTACATGCCCAGGCATCTCATAATTTTACCATAAAAACAAAGAGCTTAATGAAAAGATCATCACTCTAAAAGCATTCTAATAATATATTCATGTTTGATCCTCTGTGAAAAAAAAACACTAATTCATTATCCAATTCTTTTTCCTCATTAAAAGAGATGAATAACAAAATAAAAAAATCAATTACAAAATTTCAGACATCTGTCCTTCTGGGCACCATAATAAGAGCCTCATCACAAAAGCAAAAATCTGCAAAGGTTATATTAAAATATCATATCATATATTGAGAACTAGACGGGCGTTTATCTACATGTACACGCATGTACAAAGATAGAACTAAACATCCCTTTGAATCTCAGTATATGTTATATCTCACCGCCGAGTACAATGTACCTCTAAGCATCATCATCATCACCATCATAACTCCATTATAAATCTAGGCACGTGAACGATGGCGGCAACAGTATTCTTCGAAACTTCTCCACCATTTCCCTGGGTTCCATGGATGACAAGAAGGGTGAAAGGTATTCTTAAGATAAACATTTCATCATCCTCTAATCTTCTTTCCTGGTTTGTGTTTGCCTGTTTTTTGTTATGTTTGTTTGTTTTGTTTTATGTTTTTCAATAACTAATTTATTGTCATGTATTCTGCTCTGGGGGGGGGGAGATACTTTTTATACAACTTTCCTTCCTCTCTAACATTTGAGATTGATACTGCTGATACTCCTCAAATAAATGATGATGAATTTTAAAAATAAAATGAAAATGAATAAGTTTAGAACAGAGTGAATACTTTCTGTGCTCTAATATGGAAAGCATGTGTTGAGAATGGTCCAGGTTTAAAAATAAAACTTTTGTAGAAACAAAAGAGTATTGATAATGAATATTAAATCATTGTGTTTAAAAAATATAAAAAATTTGACCATGAGGAACTGTGTCACTGTGTATTTGGATCATTACTGTGAATCCCAAATCATTTTGTAAATATAAACAAAAATAAGAGCACAGATTAATGTAATACTGAAGTACTTATATAAATCAGATGGAACTCTTCTCCAGAGCAGATCACTAACTTGTATTCATCGTTTTCTTCTGAAATTCAATATTAACAATAACCATACATGTATCTTGAATTTTATGCTATGAATGCATTTATTTAATTTGAAGAGTTACTAAAGAAAGAAACATGATGTTGAACGAAGACGTGCTGAAGATTTGTTGTCATGCACATTCAGGTAAAATCTTCAAGCCAAAGACAGAATATACCAGTCACATATTATCACTGAGGATGTTATATAACCACTCCTCATTGGTGAGGCTGTTGCTGAAACTCTTTTACCCCCCCCCCCCCCCAAAAAAAAAAAAAAAAGGTTGCCTCTTGCCCATTCATGTACATATGCAGTGACTTGTACTGCTTCATGACTGACCAGAGCTTAGCAATAAAAACGCTTCAGTATGTCTCTCTCTCTCTTTGTCTCATTCAATTTGAATTCACTATGTACATATAACTGTGTATGAAAAATGCAAGCTTGATGCACCTATCACAAATTCATGTATGTATTATTTATCAGGAAGAACATTTGATGTTCATTTTTATCCTCATATCTAGTGAATGAATAAAATTGGAATTTTATCTTTAACCGTCACTGATTATAGCAATGATTTTAATCTTCATATGTCAATTCAACTAACCTGTAACTTTTTCATTATTTTAGCAATTAAAAAAAGAAAAAGAACATTAGGCATCACTTGTTATTGTGTAATTAGTTAGCAATCAGTCTAATTTGACCCCAAGATTGTATTTCAACTATATGAACGAGGATTGATAGACAGATAAAGCTTTCCTCTAAATTTGCTTGCTTCCGGTTGTACTTGAGCAACTTCACTGAAGATCTGGGCATCAGCTGGACTACTCAAATTAATCTATTATAAAGCTTCTGTCTTTCTCTCGTAATATTGGATAATAATTATAGAATATAGCTGTTTATTCCTGTTTACAGCGTGATTCATTGAATTTAAAAATGATTGAAACCCATGAATGATCCAATTTACAGTTTATTATTCATATATGCCCTATCATCATCAATGTGATAGCAACCAGCATTATTTTGTCTCTTATATGTGTCACTATATAAAATCCTTGTTTTCTCCTACGCTGATAAGGTTGTAATAGAATGCTGTATTTAATACATGTATTAAATATATGGGCAATGTGAATATCATTAGGGAGAAATATATCTGCACATAGACTGGACTATGTTCTTATGACTATAATATTGTTTTACCACTCACAGACACAATGAGAAACATCATCACCACTCTGGCATCTTAAAGAACCTGTCAACGATCAGTCTGACAGGACACGGTCAGACAAAGGTAATGAAAAGCTATATTTGAAAACTGAAAGCTTTGTTCAAGCTTAAAGAAATATATACTGCGCTTGCAACAGCGTAAAAGAAATAATATATAAGAAAATATTATATTTTTATTGAGTATTTGGAAAGGTATATCAAGATAGTAAGGATTAGATTTTGGTGATCAAAATTCTGATGAAATCGGGTATTTCATCGAACATTTTTTGAGAGTAACAAGAATGTTGAAAATGTATGGAGGGATCCAACTTTACTAGGTTCAGGTATGAAAAGTCAGCTGGTTAGTATATAGTTCAGTAGTCTGTGTTGTCAAATATTTGATCAACATGAATGTTATTAAGCAAAATCATGTTGATGACATTTCATGTTTAACTCATAGCCTGCCATGAGGCTGCATGCACGCTACCGTTATAGTGCTTTGTACATGCGAGAGCCATTGCTTCAGTGCCATGTGCATGCAAGGGCGCATTCGTAATAGCAATTATTGTTCATGCTCATTTGACTGTGTTGTGTGTTTTGCACTTGCTATTCATAGAACCATCGCGTTAATCAGATTATCTCAAAATAAACCTGGCACGGAGGGATTTGGGGCTTGGCACAATGGGGATTAGCCCTGTGGCATGATAAGAGTTAAATCATTTTTTCAAATAATGTTTAGAATATTTGTATCATCTGTGTCCTAAACCTGTGACTGATTTATCCCTATTTAGCCTGAAGCTGACGTACGCATTCCGATGATCAACAAAGACGGCAAAGCCAACACCAACGGCTTGTCCAACGAGAACCAGAATGCATCATCCGGTGCCTTCAAGAGCACACCCTCTTCAACATCTCTGATGAAACTCGCCCATAAGCTGGACCACAAGAAGATCGAGGGCATCATGCGCAAGATCCCCCAGGATGCAGAAGCGACCTCAGCCCTGGTGGGCGAGGTGGACTTCCTGGACACCCCGGCCGTCTCCTTCGTTCGCCTTGCAGAGGGAACCATCCTGGATAACTTCTCTGAGGTGCCCATCCCTGTCAGGTTCCTCTTTGTGATGCTGGTGCCGACCCATTCGGACATCAACTACCATGAACTTGGAAGATCTTTCTCTACTCTGATGTCCAATGACGTGAGTCACATTTTTGCTTCCATGCTTGGTTATTTGTTTAAAAAACATGTTTTGTTTTTTAGTAACAAGCTAGTTGACGTTGTCTTCCAGCACTTTCTTTCGTTGATGAATACCTAGTACTATCATCTGATATGATTGTTACTGTTACAGTACTAGCCATTGTTCTTTTGATGCTCGAGATAGTAGAAGATTGTACAGTTATTAAGGGCACTGTATTGAGATGAGGATAAGAGAAGATAATAGTACCAAATAGTAAAATGCATACATGCACATGTGGATGTATGAAGTCCAAGCCCCAGTACAGCTTATAGAATACATGTATCTAAGAACTGTTAATATGAACAAACATCAAATATTTGCAGCACTTCCATGAGACTGCATACCAAGCGGAGTCGATGAGGGATCTCCTGACGGCCATGAACACCTTCATCGATCACACCATCGTACTACCCCCGGGAGACTGGGACAGGGAACTGCTACTTCCGGTACTCCGCATGCAGCATGAGAAGATGAAGAAGATGAGGGCCGAAACGCAAGCAGAGGAGGCTGATGGGGACATGACGGTCGTTGATGTCTGTAAGTATTCTCTTGATTATTGTAAAGAGAAGTAACAAGTCATCAATCGAAAGATGAAAGTAACTGTTATTTTTCAGTGCAGTTTTTGAAGTTGTTATTGAAAACAGGTACAACATACAGTGCTATAATAACTGTTAACAACCTCTCTCCTTCGTTGTGATTGATGTGGTAGTTCGGATCTTCATTTTGGCTTTTGTTTCATTTCTCTCAAGTGTATTCCCATGACTGGGAACCTGATATTTTAACTCGTTTCTTTACCAATGGTCATCAGAGATGCAGACAGACAAGGATGCATACTTTAACAAATATTAAGTTTACTTTCACTCTAGGAATTTGACTGAATTATTCTTTTTTTTTGTAATTCTATTCAATGCGCCTTTACACAGGCCCTCGTGTACACACAGATTTGCGTAAGTTCTCTTTATATTTCTTACCTGTTTTTGAAAATGTTTTCAAAAATGCTAATTGTTTGCAAGTTTGGTCCTTCGAAATTTCCTCATTAATTTCTAGACATATTCTTCTGGATCATTGTCAATTTTAAGCTCTGTTTTATCTGTTTAGACCTCCTGCCTCTTACCTTTACCCTCGACTGTTATTCTCTGCATGTTAGTTGATCTTGTCAGTATGCAGTTATATGTTAATTACATGTTAATTACATATATTTAACGTCTGTATTTTAAATTGTGATGCATTGAACAGCTAAATATGTTAGCCCTTATTTTGCGTTTAGAGTGTAAAGTTGTTTGTTTGTATCATGAATCTGCTGAACATAGTTCTTTGTAATTGCATAAATCCCCCGATCTGGCATCAAATGGTTCAAAATGTGTAAAATATAATGATGTAGGCATTGTGAACTATGGACTTGTGACTTTTTACATTCAGTATGGATATTTTTGTTGTTGGTATAAACCATCTGATTTCTTGCCTGATGATTACCAGTAATTAAATGTTATGGTTTGCCTTTTTGGCTTTTCCCTGTGTACATGTTTTAGAGGCTGTTAATCAACATTTTGCATGGCACTTTTGTATTAGTGTTTAGACATTATCTGAATACATTTATTGATAAGTAAAATTTATCTTCCTTTTTCAGTTTTCTAGCCCCCGAATCCCCTTCTCTCTTGTGGTTTCCTATTAGTATTAGTGGTATTTGTTGTCCTTTTCTCCCCTCTCTTTCTCACTGCCCCCCCCTCTTTCTCTCTCTCTATCTCTCTCTCTCTCTCACTTTCTCTCTCACTCTCTGTGCCTCTCTCATATATTTCCTTTCTTTACATCACTATATAGTCCCACATACTGATTTACATGTACCCAATGCAACACACTCTAATTGTAATTGCTTGTTTCCCTTATCAGCTACCAAGCAACCTTACTCAAATCTCCCTGATCCACTCAAGAGGACAGGTAAGATCTTCGGAGGCCTGATCAACGATGTCCGACGTCGCTACCCCCACTACTGGTCCGACATCAGGGACGGAATCAACTTCCAGTGCGTGGCTGCTTTCTTCTTCATCTTCTTTGCTGCTCTCTCTCCAGCAATCACGTTTGGCGGTCTGTTAGGTGAGAAACAACTGTCACCTCATCCTGATCTCATCATTTGCCATATTGCTAGACACTTATGTGTTACTACTGAAGTATCTCTTGTGAGCAATGTGGATGATGTATTGACTGATAGAAGTTGTTTAGATGTAGTCGGAGAATGGACAAAACAGGAAATGCATTGTACTCAACATGTACATATACTTTTTCTATTGGCCACACATCCAAATGTGACCTTCTGCTGGGAATGCAAGAGTTTGTCCAATAATATAGCCTCGCTGGTGCCATTCTATCGTCACGTATCAACTTTCTTGAGGCAAACTTGCAGTAACTCATTGTGAGACAAAACGTTTTGCATCGCTTCATGTTTTTCAATAAATGTACGTTTTGTACTTTATGAAGAAGGACTGGCTCATTACAGTCCAAATTAGATTCTGGTTTAAGTTTTATTAGAGGCTTTCATTGTTCTCATACTTACTGATGTCCCTGTTCTATTACTTTCCCTTAGCCGACAAGACTGAGAACTGGATTGGTGTGTCTGAGACCATTGTTGCCACAGCGATCAATGGATGCATCTTTGCGCTGCTCTCAGGACAACCGTTGACCATCGTTGGAGTGACCGGTCCTATTCTTGTCTTTGAAGAAAATCTGTATTCGGTGAGTTAGAGATGGATGTTAAATAACCAGGATTCCTGCAAAGAATATTTAAGTAAATAGATTAGTTCTGTGATGAGTGTCTATATAATGACTTTCTATATCAAGAGAAAGTAGGTCTTCTACAGACTTTACAAATTAAAGCGCTTGTTCATACTGCTGTGATCTTATTTTAGTTATTTTTTTTGTTGTTGAAATTATCTTTGTTAATAATTTGAAAAACCAAATATGAAATTTGCTTATTTAGCAAGCTTATTGATATTGTACTTGCGTTGTTGGGCAAGCAAAATGATTGCCCTCTGAAAAGTCAGGCACCCAAACTATGGCAAGCCGACAGTGTCAAAACCTGTCGCCTTACCGTATACTGTAGTATAGATAGTCTCCATGATTCCATTAACTTAATCTTTATATCTCTCTCTTGTCACCCAACCAGTTCTGCACCGACCGCAACATAGAGTACCTTCCGTTCCGTGTTTGGGTCGGTATCTGGCTCTTTGTGATCATCACCGTCATGGTGGCGTTCGAGGGTAGCGTTCTGGTCCAGTACTTTACACGTTTCACAGAGGAGATCTTTGCGTTCCTCATCGGTCTCATCTTTGTCTACGAAGTATTCAACAAGCTTTATAAGGTGAGTTTGTGGATCAATGTCTTTAGGAAGTCACAGAAAAAAAGGAGGTCTACACGTTAAAGGCATCGTTTAACAATGTTAAATCTGAGATGCACGGCCCTACATGTTATCAGTGTGTGTGATAAAGTGTAATATTGAAACACTAAAACAAAATCGTGCTTTAAAATGATCAAGAAGTGCCTCAAAAAAGTAAAAATCTTTCTTTGAGTGACCGTTTTTTCCATACTCGTTTTCCCCAATAGACTGTAATGTTGTAAAAAACGTTTGGCAAACGCAAAATTTGGTTTCGATATCCAATCATAAATATCTTGATAATCAGACAGGCGATCGGCTTGTAAAAGTAAAGGGTTCCTGACTGACCTAAAGGTTTATAATTATCATTGCAGCATGAGCTAAATCCAGGATTTTGTTTCAGAATCTGAGACAAAGTTACCGGATCCCTTTAACATAATGCTTTGTGTAGTCACTATAACTCCTCATTCACCACGTTTCAGGAGCACCCACAATCCTGGGCATGTGTAATGATATAATAATGTCAAATTAATGTACCAAGATTGTAACATTAAATTTGATTAGGTTACTGTCCTTGCTGTTTTACAAACCTGCCAGCTTCATGAAAGTAAATGCTATCAGTTTTCCTTGGTGCAGAGTTTGACTATTTGTAAGGTTTTATGTTGCCAAGTCTTTCCATCTTATCCATGCTTACAACAAAGTCAGTCATTCTATTGAAAATACAATAAATGTTTGTGTATAAATAGTGAAGAAAGTTGTGATTAATCTCACAAGATGACCACAGTGTGAGGACCAGTCCTTGGACATAGCCCTTAAGAAGTAGAAGACCAGGGGGGTGTTTCATAAAGCTGTTCGTAAAGTTACGCATGACTTTACGAACGACTTGTATATAAAAGCCAAATGGGATGCTCAATCGTTATTAACTGCATCAACTAAAGTTAAACTGTGCAGATGTAGATTAACATTCTTATTATAACAACCTCTTTTAATGCAAAGTATATTTTTTGCCATAACTTAATTGAGGTTATTGGAAATATCAGAAAAACTTTTGGGCATCCTATCTGGCACTTCATATATAAGTCGTTTGTAAAGTCATGCGTAACTTTACGAACAGCTCTATGAAACACCCTCCCAGAGCCTTCAAAACTTGAAAACATTAAACAAGCAAAAAAAGCAAGACACCTTTAATAAAGTACCTGGGTTATTCCATGATTTAATAGTAGATCATTCCAAGTGTCACATTATATCATTGCTTTCATAACGAATCCCCCTGCCCCTTCCCTCCTCCCCCGATGTCTTCAGACCTTCAATACGCATCCTCTCTTGGAAGACTACTGTGTGGTTCCTGGAACCGATGACCCCATGAACTACACTGAGCTCTGGACCACCTCCTATACTGAATACACAGATGAGAACGGAACTGTCATGTATGATCTTGCCACGCCTTCATACAACATGACTGGCAACATGACCGGCAACATGACTGGTAATAATTCCTTGATATTGACTGGTAGGGTGTGTAATACAGTCAAACCTGCTTTAGTGACCACCTGTCTACAACAAGCAAATTTGTTGTTTCCCTTGAAAATGGTTTCTCATTGAAACATGTACCAAAGGAACCTGTCTACAAAGACCACTTTTTGTGTTTCCCTTGGGTGGTTGCTGTAGACAGGTTTGACTGTATAACACTTTTGTTGACTGCGGAAGGGAGTTATATTTTCAAAAGGGGTTATATTTTCACAAAGCGCAGGGTTGCCTGGATGTGGTTTGATGCAAAAATTGACCAGTTGGTCAATACAACATCAACAAATGTCTGGGAGTGAAATATGCTGATTACGATCCTCGCAAGTGAAATCATGTGATGAGATTTGGACCAATCATAACTTTGTATTTGTAAGAGCTTTCTAATACCCCTTGATATTGTACTCCTTACAATATCTTAATTAATTTCAAAGCTGGCCAACCTGGCACCTGTACAGTACCTCTATACAAAATATAAATATATTAAAGAGTGTAAGTAAACATTAGAAAATACAAATATAAAATAAAAATGTATTAGAATAATATATTGATAACATTTGATATAATAATAAATATAATGTACCCGTTAACAAGTTTGATATAGTATGGAAACTTCAGCAAATTAATCCCAAATATTAATGAATACTTATTCGTTTCTGGAACGGATTGTTTTTTGCTATTACAAAGGGATTATTACAGGACATTGAATGTGTTTCAATTTTTATTTTCTTTGTAGGTATGGGTGTCTGTTCTTCATCTAAGGAGGTGGTAGTTGGCCAACCAAACACTGCTCTCTTGTCAACCATTCTTACACTCGGCACTTTCTTCTTGGCTTACTTCCTTCGCAAATTCCGTCAAGGACGTTTCCTCGGAAGGAGTGTAAGTATTCAGTGTTTTCATTGTACTGTTTCACTCTTCTTCTTCTTCTTCATCCGAGTTTTGTTTTCCCCTCTTTATCCTCTGTTCTCATTTCTTTCTTTTTTAAAGTTTACTGCTGCAAGATAGGACTCCTGTTTTAGATATGAAAAATACTGAAGAACGACTGCCTCGTTTTTTGTTTAAAATCAAAAATAGATTTAATGTCATCACTCCACTTCTGTTAATTCTGTTTCTGGTATAATTATTTAAATGACTTCTTACTACTTTACAGATATAACTTCTCTACTTAAGCTGTTAAAAGGCATATTTATCTTATCTCATTAGAGTATATTGGCAGCGTAACTGATATGAATTTATCCTGGTATTATTGTTATTATCAATATGACTTCTGCCTCTTTTGCTGTAATTGTATTTTTTGCTCTTCATTTATGAATTTATGACTACAAAACCTGATGTACTGAATGTTTTTTTTCTTTCTTGTATTTTCTTTCAGGCAAGGAAGATGATTGGAGACTTTGGAATCCCCATCTCTATCCTTGTCTTTGTGAGTGTGGACTTCTTAATCAAGGCTACATACACACAGGTAAAACAAAAAAAGACAATTTCACCTTCTAAGTTAGAGCCAGTTGACATGGTGCAACAATTCTTTTGGGGGTATACTAAATATTTGACCAGAATTTGTGGACAGCACAATAATTTCATGGAACATTTTTAAAATGTATCTGCCATGTAAAATTTCAGGGCATCTTAACCATACAGCAATCAATGTTTTTGATAAATCAGATAGAATTATGAATCGTGGAAACATCATTTCCACTTGCCCATTGAAAACTTAAGGATGTAAAATTGCATTTTCTGCATTTGAGATCAAATTTAATCAGCATGCAATTTAAAGCGGGACTGCACTATGTATAGCTACTTGCGCCCTCTATGTAGCAAACAATGCCTAAGCGGTAACCATTGGTCCCCCATGATTCCCTTTTTCTTATGTTTATTGAGAGCTGATTTGATGAGATAACCACCTGTCAGTGACCAAGCTGGGAGGTCTGATCCCTCCTGGCTAAACTAGTGCAGACAGGCTTTAATTTCACCCTTTTGCATATGTCTTTCTCCTGCAGAAACTGGATGTCCCCGATGGTCTGAAGCCCTCCGATGTCTGCAAGCGTGGTTGGTTTGTTAACCCCCTTGGTATCAACAAACCTCTTGGTATCGGTCTCATGTTTGCTGCCGCTATCCCGGCCCTACTGGCTTTCATTCTCATGTACATGGAGACACTCATCACCGGGTACGTTGTTTTTACTTAAAACTGGAAACTTTCACAGATAAATAGCCAATGAGGACCGTTTTCATTGCAGGAAGTTAAAGTGACCCGGCAACATTGCCTCAGATTCTAAAACAAAATACTGGATTTAGCTTGTGCTGCAATCATAATTATAAACCTTTAGGTCAGTCAGAAATCCCATGATTAGAAATCAAAACTTCATTTTACGTTTTCCTAACGGTTTTTATAACACTACAGTCTATTGGGGAAAATGAGTATGGTGCAACCGGTCACTCAAAGATTTTTACTTTTTTGAGGCACTTCATGATCGTTTTGAAGGACAATTTTTTTAGGGCTTCAATATTACACCATATCACAGACTCTGGTAACACGTAGGGCCATGCATCTCAGATTTAACATTGTTAAACAATGCTTTTAAGGGAATTGCATCCATTTCATGTTGTGATTCAATCATTTCGTAGCAAGTAACTCCACAAATCTACACCACCTGCAGGATTTATGGAGGTGTCTGGTGGCACAATATCTAAAGACGAATTAGAATGCAAGGAAAAGTACATGTGTCTCAAATACATTGTACATGTATGTCTCAATTCATTACAAAAAACTGTAGTAGTCTGGAATTTCACAGGTGATTGTGCTCTTGTGATAAATGTATATCTGTTGTTGGATGTTGCTTAGCTCTGTATGCGGTATGCACTCATGATGTGAAATAAATTATACATAAGAATACACACAATAGTTACATTCTCATTTGTTGTTGCATATAAGATGACATACTTTCATCGGAATATACATGAAAAGTATACAATAAGTATAATGATTATTCTATATCAATGATTCTTATACTTGACGTCCACATCATCACTGGGATGTATGATGGCTTCCGTTTCACAACGGCTTGCCACACCTTCCTATCTTCTGTCAGCCTAGTGGCTGTATTCTCCTACAGGTGAAGGATATTGACATTCTCAAACATGTATTTTCTTTCTCTGCAGACTGATTATAAACAAGAAGGATAACAAGATGAAGAAGGGATCCGGCTTCCATCTCGACACGTTCATCATTGGTTGCATGGCTGTCATGAACGGTCTCTTGGGATTGCCCCTGGTTTGGGCCGCCACCGTCCGGTCCGTCACCCACGTCGGGGCCCTCTCCGTTTTCAGCAAGTCCCACGCTCCGGGAGAAAAGCCAAAGCTCATCAAGGTCATAGAGCAAAGGATCACTGCACTTCTCATCCATATTACTATAGGTAAGCTTAATAATAATAATAATAATAATAATGTAAACTTACAGAGTGCACACACCGTCCAAAAAAAAATGAAAAAAGCTTGCCGTTGAGTTCTAAAATGGAAAGAACATGTTCAGCGAAATGTAGTGGCAAGAATATTTGTGTCGGGATTGGAATAAGCAGAGTAGTTGGTGAATTAAAGTTTTAATTTGACAAATCTGGATGACTGTTTAAGGCCTGTCTGTACTAGTTTGACCAGGAGGGATTAGACCACCCAGCAAGGTCGCTGACAGGTGGCTATCTCATCAACTCGGCTCTCAATTAACATAAGAAAAAGAGGATCATGGGGGACCAACAGGCACCGCTTAGGCATTGTTTTCTATATAGAGGGAGCTAGTAGCTACAAGTAGTACAGTGAGGCTTTAAGAAATGTCAAACCTAATCAAGGCAGTAGTGTTTGATATTCATATCGTATGGGTTACTCATATAACACCTTGATGAAGATTGTTTGAATACTTGAATTGCAATATTTCTTCTTTGGTACCCCACAGGTGCATCCATCGCCATCTCGGTCCTCCTTCGGCAGGTGCCTCTGGCCGTTCTCTTTGGTGTGTTCCTCTACATGGGTGTGACCTCACTGAATGGTATCCAGATGGTAGAGAGAGCTAGTCTCCTCTTCATGCCCGTCAAACATCATCCTGATACACGCTATGTCAGGGAGGTATGTACCCATCACATTGGTGATCCAACATTTGATCCAGGCTTTATTTTGTAAATGTTACAGGGTTAGAGATCAGGCTATGGTTATGTTTGGTGCTTTGTTGGAGTTAACATTTTTGAAGGAAATTGACCAAGATGCTTGTGTCAATTATACTTATCATTTTATTTGAAGGGAGAGGGAGTGGTTATGCAAAGAGGGAAGAGGAGGATGGATAGAAAGTTAAAGATTGGGATTTGTTATGGTTTCAGGGAAGATAGCTTGCATACATTTAAGCAGTGATTGAATAAGTGGTCATAAATATTATTTATTCAGAAGGGAGGAGACTTGGTGTTAAAATGGAATAAAAGTTTACTACTTATTGTGTTATCCATTCAGATTAGCAAACTTTGCATTAAAACCTGAAAAATGATTTAATGACTTCTAAATGTTCTTTTCTAATCTGTATTGAAATCTAAACATACTTAGACAAAGTCCATTAGTCGTTAATAGTGTTAATTCTGTAAGTCCCCTTCGAGGCACATCGTCGAAGAGAAAATCAATGTAGATAAGTGCATCATCAAGCAATTCATTTCAAACTCCACCTTCAACTCCCATCCACACAACTCTAATTCCATTCCTCTCTCTACCCAGGTTCGTACATGGAGGATGCATATCTTCACCATCATCCAGCTAGGCTGCCTTGCTATCCTGTGGATCATCAAACTCACTCCAGCTGCCCTGGCATTCTCCTTCTTCCTCATCCTCCTCGTACCGATCAGGAGTCAACTCAAGAGGATCTTTACCAAGCAGGAGTTGGACGCGGTATGTTCTAACTATTCTGTTTGCCTCAGATGTTTTCTACTACCAGTATTCAAGCCCAATAATAAATAATAATATTTAGTTCTTGTATAGCACATAATCACGTTTTTAAATACTTGTGTCTCTATGGGCTTTAAAAGAGCGTCAGATTACGTAGTAATGAAATTTAAAACCTATTGCTAGGGTAGCTGACCTGATAGGCACTGAAGCATTTAAGCAATTTCTTTTTACAGGGTACCGAGTGACTTCACATGGGTGGAGAGTGGCAAATGTAGATTTATGTCTAGCCAAAGGATGTCACTGTTGTGGGGAGGGGGGGGGGGGGTGGAAGAATTGGTTAGGGAGCTGTATCGGATGTAATATACATGTAAGTGCATGATGTATTTTTGATTGAAGATGTAATAATACTTATTTGTTTTATTTCTTTTTTTCTCGCCAACAGCTTGACAGTGATGAAGTGGATGCTAATGAGGATGAAGACGATGAGTATCAAACTGTCCACATGCCTCAGTAGAGGTCAAGGGTCATCTGCTGCTTTCTGTCTCCAAGGGAGAGTGTTGTGTTGAAATCTTGCTGCCAATGAAAGACATATATTCAACTCGAAGGGTCTTCTTTGATTCCCCACCGAACTAATTCTTCAACATCATAGTTGTATATCAATGGACATGAAAGGTTCAAAGGTCATGTAAGGTTAAAAGGTCATATTGACCCTTTGTAACATAATTAGATATCAACTTTGTTTGAGCCTTGTGTTGAGCTACTATTCTATTATTGAAGCTTATTGCTTCTAACTGCCTTCCAACCTCTTGCATGAAAAGTGTGTATTTTTTGACGTTTAGCCCCACAAAACACCACAAAATTTAATTTGATTCCTTAACATGTATATCAAGTAGCATATTGCAAACTATATGTAGTATGTAGCGTACATGATAAATAGATGTACCCAAAATACACAAATTTTGCAGAGAATTGTTTCTGAGGATGTGTATTTGATCAATTTCCAGTCTTGGTTTCGGCGGGGAAATAATGAGTGCAAAAGAATTGTGCAAAAACACATTTCATTTACCATTGTAATAACAGGGTTTGAAAACCATTATATCACTGTTGGGTACCTGTATCTGTGCAGCACTTCACATAAATCAAATATTAATTGCCTTGATAATGTATGATATTGTCAACGTAGAGCCAATGGGTGTTCACTCTGTGTATATGAGTTAATGCCCTTCTTGCTCTAAACAGTCAACATGTACAGTATGAAGAGTTGTTTCTGCCTAACAGTGTACCCACAGTTAAGTTTGCATCTTGGTAGGCACCGAGTTGTCCCCTACAAAATGACAAGTGGGTTTAAACCTCCATGCTCTTACCCTACATGATATCTACAGACCATCAGCTCAGAGCCAGGAGGATGTTAACTCGTATCGTTGACTAAACACCCCTTCTGGCTCTCAACTGACGATGTGTTAATTAATAGCTCATTATCAGAAAGGCCTTCATGTGAAATGCATTTATAGTGAAATGATAGATGCCTTTCAGCGTTCATGTATTCTCGCACAAACTCATGAGGATTAATCCAACTATCTGGCTAGGATTGCATTTATATATATGTTATTATTTCATGACTACATTGTACAGTTCTATGGGACAAAACGTAATTGTAAAAGTCATTGCATTGCATTTGCATCAAGTACTTCTTTTCTACTCTGCCTTCAGTACTATGCAAATGAATTTTGAAATTGAAAGAGCACTTAGGCTCCAACAGAGGCTTTGTAAAAAAAAATATAAAAAGTAGTGTAAAATGTAATTAAAAGATGTGTTATTTATCTTTTCATAGTGTTAATATTATAAAAGTGATGAGGAAGCTATTTTGCCTAAGAGTACTTCTTTCTAAAAAGATTATTTGATTTAAAAAAACACTTTCTTTGAGTGGTCTTTCTGTAATACCAACTTTATTGCTATTCATTTTCATGATTAAAAGAATGTAAGTTTGACTTTAATGATGTAAATATCATCACTCTTTTGACTGAAAATGACACCAAAATGTACTTGTGACAAGATTTTCAAGAAAACAGCACTGTTTGTTAGACATTTATTGCATTGCTTTCTCCTTGCTGAAATTATGATGTTTTTAAAGCATTTTGTGGAAAAAACTGAAAAATAGGTGTGAAGCTTTGGCGTATTTATAAAGATCATATTGTTTGTGATAGTGTTTTTGAGTTGTCATTTTCTGTTGATAAGTTTGAATAGTAGCTGTGAGAGTTTTTGCGTAAATTGTACAGGCTTCCAATAACTCAAAGTCTCTGTGAAATATTATATAAATGGTGCTTTCATTAAAGAAACTATATTTAATTTGTGTATATAATCCTATTATTTTTGTACCGTAATTCTCTGAAACTTTACTGAACCTAAATATAATCCCATTTGACAAAGTTATCTCAGATTATTTTACTATTTTCATCAAGACCATTAACTTTAAATAGCCATTTAGTTTTTGACAAATGAAATGATTATATTCTTGTTTTGAAATAATTGAAGATTGTTATGATATTTAAATAGTAATTTGGTATGAGAGATTTTCATTCCATTAACTGACAAACTACATTTTGTATCAATCTTTTTTCTAATATTTTTATGGTTTTCACTGAAATAAGGCTGTAATTTGTAAGTGGAGATACATACAAATTACACAAACAGAACTGAAACACATACCTTTGAATATTATTATCTACTGAAATTTAAATATTAGTATTTTCTTGATGTTTCTATATATTGCTTTAATTACTTTGGTACTCCTTTTATAAATGGAACATTGTGGTAATTTTTTACTGCTTTTTTTATTTAATGACAAATGTTTCTTTATGGCACTGCTACCGTAAACGATATCTACTAAACCTTGTACTTGTATGGAAAGCCTTTATTTCACCATGTATCCTTGTGTAGGTATACGAACAAAAATTGTGCTCAATGTTTGCATTGTGACATTTGCTGATTTTGTATAATAATGTATTTTGTTTGCTTCACATGTCTACAAGCATGAGAAGTATTACACATGTTTATTACAGTCAAACCTGTTTTAGTGGCCACCTCTTTATAAAGGCCACCTGTCTATAGTGGCCATGCATTTTGTATCCCTCGAAAAAAGTAATGTGTATTGCAGAACCTGTCTACAGTGGCCAATTTTTCTGTTTCCTTTGGGTGACCTTAATATACAGATTTGACTGTATCTCATCCTTCACTTTTAGTAAAGATGATTGATTATATGATTATACATGACAGAATAGAAATTTGTGTAACAATTTTGTATGCAAGACGTTAAGAATTGTGCAGCTTGTGGTTTAATACTTGTATGGAGAAAAAAAGATTTTAAAAATATGACATTTTATGGCTTGTGTGTGATGAATGAAAAAAGAAATGGCTGGAGGGAGCATTATTTAAATGGCTGGAGGAAGCATTATGTTAATGGTGCCAAATTTTGCATTTTTGTACTTTATCAATCAAATTTATTTTGTTATGTAATACTTGTATATATGTAGAAAATGTCAATTATCTTGTTCTGCAGTCCATGTTATGGGGAGGGAAATATTTTGTGTCTGCAATGAAAAATACTGTATATTCCTGCATATTGCACAAAATTGTAAAATAGATGAGAGGTTTAAAGAAAAGAAGAAAAAAATCAATATCAATTTTGCAGTTTTTATTCAACAATAAAGAAAAGTTTATCATATAAAATTTTGTAATAATCTTTTAAGATGAAAAAAGGCACATTTGCTCTATATATTTGTTAATATTATGTGTGGGTTCTTTCTATCTCTCTTTCTTTTTTTTCTTTTTTTTGATGAGACTGCATAGATGCTATTTTTGTATGTTAGTATATTCACGGACAGATTGTATACCATGTTTTATGTATTGATGCAAGTAATGTATGATTTTTTTTTACAAATTGATGTTGCTTAATTGGAGTTCATTGGGTTTGGAAAATTTCATATTCACTTGTTCGCAATATAGTGTTTGTCTGTGCTATTTTTTTGTTGCACAAGATTATTAAAAGAAATGGAAAAAATTAAAAGAAGTGTCTGTGTTATTTTTAATATTTAGTGTTAAAATGAGAATTGCAAATAGTCCTGAATAGTGATGAAAATCATTTTGTAATTTATGAGTTATTGTGGTATTTTACATTACGCATATGTATTCTAGCAACTATCAAATAGAATGAAAAAAGTGTTTCCCTAAGTAAGGCATTCTATCTAGATTGCTTCTCCTCACCCAGGTGTATAAAAGAGCAAAAAAGAAATGGTAGTTCGACAGTTACCAAACAATGTTTTTTTCTAGACATCCAACACCTTTGGCCTAAAAGGGGTGTGACTACCTACTGTATTTTTTTCCATTCTAATGAATATGAAACAAGTGTCCTTAAAAAAAAAAAAAATAATAATATTAATAATTTTTCGTCCAGAGGTAGCTATAAAGCCATAGGGGGAAGACATGGCCACTTTTCCCTAGATCCACCTATATTCACCACCGTCTTCTTGCATACAAAAAAGATGTGATCAATATCAAGAAAATTGGTTTATCAACCAATCACCCCCCCAAAAACGTGTACCATTAATTCGTCTCGACGATGGCTACATTTTTTGTACAAATATATCCCAGAAGAGATATGGTAAATTGCTGTTTGGTCTACAGCAACCATGTTCGTCTACTACCAAAGTCTATTCCAATATGGTCTACACCCGGCCCGTTATCCACATGGTCTAATGATAGTCATTTTGCCTATATCAATTGGTCTAATGACCATTTAGGCTAATCGTCATTTGGTCTAATTTCCATATGTTGGCTAATCTCTAATTAGTCTACTATACCCACTATTCATTTGGTCTATTGTTCATCTATTCTAATTTTAGCTGCTTATATTCCAAGTGTTTACGGTTGTACTAGTACGTAGCTCGTCTAAATTAATTAAAGTCATTTGATGATTATTATGGTTGAAGATTATTGATACAGACCGTTTGAATAAAGTATGCAAAATGGACATTATAGACAAAGTGGGAATTAGACTAAATAATACAAAAGTAGACGAAATGATTATTAGAAAATGTGGATATATTATAGCAAACGGGCTGTGGGTGTAGACCAAACCGGTCGAGACTACTACTATGATCGTTTGCATATTAACCTTTGAACCTAACTCTCATAACGTGGCTGCCGTTGGTTTGTTGCTAGTGAAGACGATCGTCAAGATGGATTCCTTCAGGTTGAAAGGCTGTGGGTATTTAGTTTCTTTAACAGTTTTCTTGGTAAGTATGGGTTGGTGGAAGGTCTTGAGAGTAAGAAGTATTACAGACATTATTTGGCAAAATATCCAATTATATTTGATTTGATAAAGTCTATTTGACTTAAAATCGGGTAGGTCTAGAGCTGAGCTGAGTTTGAGATGAGAGCCCGTGACGGGTGAACTGTGTGTGTGAGTCATTACCGAGTGGGGGTGTAGCCGCCCGATAGAGCACGACCGTCCCGGGTCCGGCCGCTCGTGAGCCGGGCCGGTTGATAATGCCGGTGACAGTTTGCTTCCTCATTCATTTGACTTTATCTTGACTTAATGAAATAGGATATTGGGCGCTAGTTCAGAATCATATCCATACTTTGACCTGCAACTCCGTCGTGGAGATACCACCATACCAACAATTTACTAAATCTTCATCAATAGTTAAAATATATAATGGTCATGTCATGATTTAAAAAGTCGTGAATTGCGTAGATTTTTTTCTAGATCCTCATTAAGTTAATCTAAGCAATTCATCATTATGGCCGCTAACTTCACACATGCGTGCAAGCACCCACACCCTGCCGTCGGTATGGTATGCACTAGGCTTGAGTCGGTACGGTCGATCACACCGGGACCCGACCGTTGCCGTCGGGTCCCGGTTTCGTTTTTTGAGAACCGACGCTCCGAAAAAAATAATGAAATATGTAAGAAATTGCAGTTTTGCACACCACTAAAATCAATCCACCTTAAAACTTAAGTATTTAATTGTTACCAATCATATTCTAGCTCATCCTGAATCAATCCGAACTGCTGATATAAATATGGGTTGCAAAACGAGAACAAAATCATTAGAAACTACGAGAGCACAATTGGAAAGACAACTACTCAAAATTATCGTAAGCAGATACATAACTTGGAGGAAGAATACAATAGTTGTCCAAGAAAAGCCACATAAATAGTGATATTTAAGGAGTTACTATAGGTACAATCATTATCGGAAGGGCCTGCTGCGATGTCCGAATTACACATGTCTAAATTGAACACGAGGCTAGAAACCAAATCCCGTCCTCTACGGTAAAAAGCAGTATAACAAAGGATTCGAGTATTTGCAGCAGGCCGGCCCCTTGCGATAAATATGTACCCAGTTACTCCTCGATTATCACAATTTCTGTGGCATTTCTTGGGCGATTATTGAATTCTCTGTCCAAGTTATGTATCTGATTATGGTAATTTTGAGCAGTAGTTATCTTTCCAATTGTGCTCTCGTAGTTTTTAATGATTTTTTTCTCGTTACGATCACGTCTTTGTTTGGGTTCGTTCTGGCACGCATTACAGCTAACGTTGAGCACTGCGCATTTTTCCGAGACTAGTCTGAACTTGCCTTGCAACAGGTATCCGTATCGAAACTTCTTGTGATTACCAAGTAATTTTCAGCTTTTAAAAAAAAGCATGCGATGTTTAAAATAAGAGATAAATATTTATTCTGTCTTTAAAATATTATATGATCGGTATATTGTACAGAAGAATTTTTTAGAAAGCCGTTTTATTATTCTAACATTCATATTTTTTGACCAGATTTATTCAACCTGCATAAATCAAAATGGCGGCTCGAATGTTGTCTTACTATTTCTGCCCCAGTTTTTTTACTTTTAGAGGCACGATAATGGCACTAAACATCGCCAATCATGGATGAAAATAATGTCAAATGGAAGAATATACCGATCTGAGCCGAGGTACATGTATGCATGTGTTGATTTATTTGATTGATAAAAAAGGTCACTTTTAAGGGACATACTGATGATATGCGCTTTTTATAGAATTAAGTGACAAATCCTGCGAGCTGATTTCGGGACACCGGGTCCCGATCGGTACAAGGCCGTCGGGACCCGGTTTATGAAAATCCCGACATGACTCAGGCCTAGTATGCACTTGTATGCAGTAGACTAGACTAGTTTTTTTTGTTTTTTTAATCATAATGGCGCTTTGTTTCTCAGATTAAAACTGGGTTTAACAACTAACTGCAATAATAATGAGTTAGAACAACTCTTCTTCAATTTGACATTTCAATCATTTCATTTGGTGGTTTCTAAGGCGGGATTTTACAGTTAAGCTGAGACTCTTTCGTAGCGGTTAAGCGTAAACAAGTTGTTTACTTTATGCAAATTAGGCTTCAATGACGTAACTCTGGAGATACCCTACTAAAACATACCAAAAATGAACTGAATCTTCACCAAAAGTCTTTATCTTTCTTACCTTATTACCTGTTTTGTGTAAATTTTCTTATCTTTTTTCTTTTACCTAAAAATGAAGACATTAGTATACAATTTCTCATAGGTTTCACGGTAAACCGCTTCACAATACAACGGTGGGTATCAGGCGTGCGCCTACATGAAGCTAGCAATCATATTGATCATCATCAATTCATAATGTGAATTACTTTCATGAATTTAATGAGGATCTGAGATTACAGTCGCTAACTTCATGCATGCGGGCGCTATCTTCTTGTTTTTGTTTTTTCTTCTATTTTTTCTTTTTGACTTCATTTTCTTATTTAAATATTTTTCTGTCATAGATAATATATTTTTTCTTCGTTTGTCTACTATCATATCTTATATTTCGATCTCTCTTTATGTTATCCTTTGTATTCTCCCATCATTCCCTCTCCACACATGTTACCACAATTTTCTTTTCTTTTCACTTGTCATTTTCCATTTCTACCTCTCCCCATATTTCTTCTGGTGAAGGCATTGCACGTTAGAGTAGTCAGCGAAGCGAACCAGTCCTCCAGACCACGTGCTTGATGTGGTCGGGAGGACTGGTCCAGTATTACGCTTCCTGGCATGCTTGCGTCTCCACGCTCCCGTTCTTAGGACTGCTAAGACCGCCATAATGAGATGAGTGTGAATGGGGTCATGGATATCTCTGAAATACTTTGACATTTAAGATACTAAGCTGCCCTGAATGTACCCTGGATATGAAAGTGCACCATAATTAAAGTGGCAGTAAAATTTAAAAAAATGATTCAAAACAGTTTTAAGAAGTACTAATCAAATGTATTTACCATTTTACAGCTATGTTGTGTGGTATGCCATACAAATCAGCAAGCCACTGTGGATCTAATGGACTCCAACATGGACAACATTCTGCAGCACAATGACATTGTCTTTGTCAACTTCTATGCCAATTGGTAAGATGCTTGTGATCAAAATAATATTTCACATTTACCGGTAATAATAATAATAATTACATTTATAGGGCGCTTTATACAGACATTTCTAAGCGCACAGGTGGTACTGTCTAACTTAGTATAATTATTCAACATGTTCAATACCTTAAAAGCAACCAATACAATACCTCAGTGGGCTTTACAAGGCTATTGCCCCTAGTCACCAAAATTTGAATGAATGCCCTTCCCCAGTTTGTTCTCCCTTTGGGCAAGGCTCCACACAAACATTCTTGGCAGGGGGTCCAGATGGGGGTCCGTATGCTTCAGTCCTATTTTAAGAGTTTTAAAATTTGGAGGGTTCGAACTTAGTTTTGGGGCACCCATTTGTCCTAGGCACCTGTTGGTGTCAAGCACTGCTCTTAACTTGTTCAAACGTGACGTTATGCATTGACGGCGCACTACTTTTCGAAAAACATGTAATTGAATGGCCAGTGGGGATTATGAATTTGTAGCTGTCCGCAAGAAAGGTCTTCTCCCTCACTTCTGTGTGTTATGAGATTAAGAAATTTTAAGCACTCTATTCTTTTTTTACCTTGGCACGTTACTGTGGAATACATAAACAAGGCATGACCAATGCTCAACCTGCTCTTAACATACTCAATTGCCTTTTAACAGTGCACTATCATGCATACACTTTTCTTGAGATATGATTAAATTCTGAAATACGTTGCTACTTTTTTAATCAAATAATTGTTTCCCTCCACATGCCTTTTTTGTTATTTCTTTATAGTTTTTAGATAGTATGGTTAGGTTTAAGGTGTTTTTTTTTTTTTGGGGGGGGGGGATTATTTGTTTGTCTTTTTGTTTTGTTTTGTTTTGTGTGAAACAGAAGTCATCGATTTTGCCTTCATTATTGATAAATTAATTTTACCAGTAGTTTGCCTTTAATCATTATTTGGTACATGTTTATAAGGCTTAGCAACTAATTTGTCTATAATTTTAATCTTTAATCATATTATTATCTCTTCAGACAAACAGGGTCTATGTGGAAAGCAGTTTTGTATTTAAACTGGCAATGCTACCCTGTAAAATGATACTACCAATAAATAAGAATACAAATAATCAATAAATATCTGGTATTTTATCATCAAAAATGATAAATTGCATACATGTATCCCACCTGTACATGCATTTTTCTGTACCGGTATTCTACAGTACGACACTTGAATCATTCATACCAGTACATTTACAGTCTGCCCAATACCCACAATGTGCAGGTAGGCAAAAGAAAAGTGATATTTTGGGTGTTGTTTTTGAAAACAATGTATAATATACAGGCAGGCAAAAGATAATTGGTATATTGGATGAAACAGGTCCTCACATTGAACAGACATATTGTGCATTTCCTTTTATCATTGTGCAATGCTCAAACGCTTAATTTCATACATTTAAAAGAGGGTTATGGAATGTGTAATGTATTAATGTTCATTTTTTTTTGTGTGTGTGTGGTTTATTTCCTTTTTGTTTTACTGTACGTGCATTTTTTCTGTACCGGTATTCTACAGTAAGACACTTGAATCATACCAGTACTTTTACAGTCTGCCCAATGCCCAAAATGTACAGGCATGCAAAAGACAATTGGTATACCTGTAAATGCTGTTATTTTTGTGTGATTAATTTTTCGCGTTACACACGATTCAGCCTGTCCAAAACACGCACAAGAAGTCATGCTTATATTTTCACGAGTTCTAATGGGCTGTGTAATGTATTAATGTTCATTGTTTTTTTTGTGTGCTTTTGTTACATTTTGTTTTACTGTAACCAAACACTTAGTAAATATTACCGTGTACACAAAAATAATTGAAGGCACATTGACATTGTGTTCAATTATGTACATGTAGGCGTCATGACCTTCTGGAGGCATAATGAAGCTTAGATTCCAGGACATGTACATTTAGTCCTCATTAATTAGTTGAATAAAGAATACTAGGAAAAGGGGGACTAGATGCTCTAATGCCTCTAAGCGTCTTAATCCACTACACAGTGTACAAGGACAGAGAGAACACTTTTGCACTCCCTCTAAAATCACAAATTTAACGCCTATAGTATCTGTAGAATGGAATGTATCTTTGCATTTTAGGGACATGATGCTTTATGAGGGATTGAATATTTCTGAGTCATAATATGTGGGGGATTCTACAGAACATTGTCATTTGATTCATGCATCCATTCAGCGGGAGTTGCTCATAAAATATCAATGAAAGTGCTTAGGGAGAAAAAACGGGAAAGAAGGAAGAGAGTAGACATTGATAATGATGTATGAGGAAATTGCATTTTAAAGGAAGTACATATATTTCTTGTTAAAAAAGTGAACAATATTACATGGGTTGGGACATTACAGTGGTAATGAATTTATTTCAATTACTCCTCTAATGTTATTTACATTATTTTAGTAATAATATTACAGGTGTACATACATAGAGATACATTTAAATTTAGGTCACTTGTGATCAAATAGACCGGTTTACTTATATACTACAATATATGGACGTTTCTTTCATGGGGAGCTAATAATAATTTTCCATTAATCTGTTATTAAAGGTACTATGTCCCTTTTGCAGCCAACCTCAAATTCTGTAGAACTTTGCAGGAATTATGAATATGTCATGTATGTCCTATCTGTGAAATTTAAACATTAGCAGTGTCCTCATATTCAAATTATGCAAGGAAACCCGTTTACTTGCTAGACTTCACTGTCAGACACTATTGAGTGACTGACTGGCCTTTTTTCTTCTTTGGTAATAACATACATGAAAAGGGTACATGAGAATTTGTCTACATCAATAACCCACTT
Source organism: Strongylocentrotus droebachiensis (assembly GCA_035222895.1). Taxonomy (NCBI): domain Eukaryota; kingdom Metazoa; phylum Echinodermata; class Echinoidea; order Camarodonta; family Strongylocentrotidae; genus Strongylocentrotus; species Strongylocentrotus droebachiensis. Next base: position 167,055 of record JAVYIG010003883.1, read on the forward strand.
CTTGTGATGGCCAAGATTAAACTGATTGAATCTTTACGCAGCATTAAACGTATGACCATTCAGTACAATTGTCTGAAAATCAAGACTATTACTTTTGGGCTCTATAGCCCTAAAGTCGATTTGACAACTAATAGTCGTTATTTTCCCACTTGAAGACATTTTCAAGCCCCACCTTTTTTAGGGAAGTTCTAAATTAGTATTATCTTTCAAATGCAGTTGGAATTTAACTTTTTTATTTTTTTGGCCTGCAAATGGGACATAGTACCTTTAATGAATGAAAACTACAATAATTGGAATCCAGTCTGCATACACTACTTGTAGCTATGTTGGGCAAGCTTTCAGGTTGTCAATAACTTTTGTTCTAAAACTATCCATAGAATAAGAAGAGCTTTGGCAGAGCAAAATCATATCCAGTTGTCACTGCGTAACAGCTGTGCTCAAGTTATTTATTCAGTGGTAAATGTGCAAACTAGTGCTGTAGTCAAACGTTTAACCGTCCGGTATCCGACCGCCCATGGCGGATTCCGTTTTCAATTGGACGGTTTCGTTTACCCGTTTTTTTTTTTTTTTTTTTTTTTTTTTTAATTTTTTTTTTTTTTTTTTTTTTTTTAATATTTTTTTTTTTTAAAGTTTCGATTTATGCCCCTACACCTGGCACTATGCCTGGCAATGTCTCCCAGCTCAGTAATCTGTGTGTTGACTCACCACTCTGAAACTAGAACAACACTCCAATTTGTCTGTCATCTTGGTTTGAAAGTAATCTTTGTAATAGATCTCAATATGTAATTTATAATAATAATTCATCCAACTTGAACACATGGCCTACCACAAGGTTCTATCCTAGGTCCTCTACTGTTTTTACTTTACATTAATGATCTTACACATTCCTCTAAAATCGACATTGTTACTATTATTTATGACAAGTTCACAAGCACAAATGAAATTCCTTCCCGCTTTTTCACACGGACCTGGCTTGCTGCCGACAGAGTCGGTGAAGAAAAAAAAAAAAAAAAAATTAAAATTAAAAAAAAAAAAAAAAAAAAAAAAAAAAATTGTTTTTTTTTTTTTTTTTTTATAAAAAAATCGTTTAACCGAAAACCGTCCGGTTTTGACTGGCGGTTAAACGGAATTGGAGATATCCGTGATGTTACAGCACTAGTGCAAACGAGGCTTTTCAGCATTATTGAATTTTTTAATGAGACTTTGTAAATTATAACCGAGACATTAACAACGGCAGAATGAATCAGTAATTTATCAAACCATATATCACCTCCTACACTGTTTCACAATATTCTGACATCAGTTTTGTTGTACAAATTACAGATCTATAGTACTACTTTCTGGTAACAACCAAACATACATACAGTATATCAGTAATGATAGTTATCACCAAATCTATGTGTAAATAAAGGATTATCTGAAAAAATTATTCTGAATGTATATACATCAGTGTTAGTGATTTTCAGAGTTTGCAAGTTTGTCAGCAAAATGTTGCTGTTTTATTTTCATTTGGCTGACCTAAACTAATCACCAACTTCAGTTTATTACAAGATGAGAATTCCCAAATGATTTACTAGTATTTAAGGTTTTCTCAAAATGAATGTGCACTGTGAAAATTAGCCTTCAATGTATTTGAACAAAAGCATTACAAAATTTCTTCACTTTTCTTTTAAATTAGAGGGGTCATATTTGAAGTAAGCCTAATCTTTTTTCCCTTGATATGTATCTGGTATAGGCTAAGTATTTGGATAAGAAATGTTTTGATGTAATGAAAAAGAAATGCATATTTATGAACAAGTGACTGTTTGCTCTTCTTTATTTTGGGGCTACTCTTGGCATATGTACATGTATGTGGTAAATTCTCCAATGACCATGTGCAATGTAATAAAGGAGAATAATCTCCTTTCTAAGTATCCTTAAACGCTGTAATACTTTTTGTTTCTGTCAAATGTTTCATGTTTTGTTCAAGACTCAACAAGGAAGTACATGTATCGGGTTTCATTATAACACCTTTCCTGCTTTGACGATTGTTTCAGAAGTATGGTTCAATAAATGCACAACTATGTGTGAAATTGATTGGCACATTTACATGAAGTATGGTTCAGTACAAAGCACAATGCAACAATATTTGTTGTACAGCCTGAGTAATACAATTTACCAGATTTTGTATGCATATTTGTAAATTGCTACCTTGCAAATGTAAATTGACATTGTGGTTTTTATATTTTTGATGTGCGACACACATTAAAGTGTGCATGTACAATTGTACTTGCATGAATGAGCGAGTGCTCCGCAAAGCACTTTGATTATTTATGTACCATAGTCATCAAGTCATGTAAAAACAATTTTCCATTGTGTTTGTATTTTTCTCTTTCTCAAATCTATAACTGTTTTTTATAAAAATCTTAACCCGATTTTGATGATACAGGTGTAGATTCAGTCAGATGTTGAAGCCTATCTTTGAGGAGGCCGCTAAAGTTGCCCAACAAGAGTTTCCTGGTCAGGGGCAGGTCGTCTTTGGGGGCCTTGACTGTGACAAATACCGTGAGTAGGCTTTATCTCCTTGTGGGTTGTGTCATCGCTATGACAATGACTTAATTGAAACCAGGTCAAGATGATCAAACTCTGTTAATTATTATCAATTCTCTAACGATTTGGAACAATAAACATGCTGTGCCAGACCAACATAATTGCATACCGATATCATATTTCATATTTTCTCATTGTCAAATTTTGTGACCTCTTGCTTTGTTATGTTTACATATTTTTGTAAACTTGAATATCATGAGAAAAAAATATTAGAATGGCCTGAAGCATGTCACAATTTACGTCAGAAATTTTGAGCATGGCTTTCATGCAGAATTCTTAATTTCCTTTAAATGGAATTATGCAGACTAAGTCTAGGAAATCAAAACAGAATGATATATGTTTTTTGTCAATTAAAAAAAAAAAAAAAATTAATTTTTTTTTATTTTTTGGCGTTATTTCATAAAACCTATTGACAACAAATTTCATCAGATTCGATTGTGTGTCAGCAAATTTGTGATATAATAAAAGGCAGTTGTTATTTAATTTATGAAAATTGTCTAAATACAGCTCTGGCATGTATTTAGGGGAAGGTGAATACTCATACATGTACACTGTTTTACAGTCTCAGTGTAGATGCATGTAGTCTATACTACAAGACTCTATATTTCTTATATTCATTGAGTAGGGTATGGTAATCAGTTATAGCAACAAAGTAAGACTAAGAGTAAAGAGATAAATTAATTAGATTCTGGAAGCTGTAGAGAGGGAGACATTTTGAAAAGGAACGATGGCAGTGTAAATATAAATGTGACAGCTGTTGTTACATGTAGTTGACTAGAAATCGGTAATCTTCTCTTCCCTATTTAAATAACTATTTGTGCATTTTTTGAGTTGATTTTCAGACAGCTCTTGTGAGAAATTAACAGTATTTAAATTAGTTTGCTTGATACTTGCCAATATGTTTCTCATGAATTGTAGGATATACACAATTAAAACACATCTTTTCTCCTGAAAATTTGCTAATTGTACTTATAAAGTTCTGCCCTAATCATATTTGAATTGATAAAGAATCAATAAAGTAACTTTGTTTATAATTCTTTAACTTTCTAGCGGCCCTTGCCAAGAAGTACCACATATCCAAGTACCCGACCCTGAAGTTATTCCGAGGAGGTCAGCTTGCTAAACGGGAGTACAGGTCACAGAGGTCAAAGGATGCTTTCGTCTCGCATATCAGGGACAACCTGAAGGACCCGTTGGTCAAGCTCACAAACCCAGATGAAGTACCAAATCTAGATGTAAGTTCAACTTCTTAGTCTACTAGACCACTTCAGAGATGGTACATGAAGAAATGACTCCCAAATATTTTGAGATCTTTTAAACATGGAGAATTAAGTGTATTTGTGTATTTGAAAATAATCCTAGCTAAAGAGATTTTATCATAAATATAGAGAGTGAGAGAAAAATTATCTGTAGCTTGTTTTGTAACACATGAATAAGGATAACCTTTTTTACAAGAGCCCTTCATTAGTATTTTTTCAATTTTTATCAACAGTTTATTTATATACACCTTAATAAACGAAGAGCCCTATAATGGACATGTTAAAGGGATCCGGTAACTTTGTATTAGATCCTTTAGAAATAATCCTTGATTTAGCTCATGCTGCAATGATAATTATAAACCTTTAGGTCAGTCAGGAACTCCATGACTTTTACAAGCCGATCGCCTGTCTGATTATCAAGATATTAATGATTGGAATTACAAATTTTGAAAACCGTTCGCCAAACAGTTTTAATAACACTAGTCTATTGGGGGAAACGAGTATGGTAAAACCGGTCACTCAAAGATTTTTACTTTTTTGAGGCACTTCTTGATCATTTTGAAGCGCAATTTTTTTTAGGGCTTCAATATTACACCATATCACAGACACTGGTAATGTGTAGGACCGTGTATCTCAGATTTAACATATTTTTATTTTTATTTCTCACAGGAAAGCAAGCGTAAGGTTATTGGTTATTTCAAGAGCTACGAGGATGCTGAATATGCTTCCTTTAGGAGGGTAGCAAGCAGTCTACGAGATGACTGCTCCTTCTTTGCTGGGTCAGGGTAAGTATTATCAACATAATATTCTAAAAAGGGAGTACCCACATGAGCCCCCCCCCCTCCCTCACACAAAAATAGTAATAATAAATAAATTTAAAATAAATTTAAACAATTAATATAATAAAACAAATTAATTCGATAATTAAGTAAGTAATTAAAGTAACAAAATAAGTATTAAAAAACTTTAAAAAGGAAAAATGATAATATTTGTAAAAATAAATGAATAAAAATAAACAACTTAATAAAGCGAGAAAACATGAAAAAGACCCTGTGGTAGAGTAGAATCCTCTTTCCTTGTGAATGAATGGATGTGGGGCTATATATATACAATTTTTTATAGAATAATACATAAATAGTGTGAGGAATTTCTTTGACTACATTTGCGCAACACATTTCAGTTAGTACATTGTCTCAATTATTTTAAGATGGACCCATCCAGTACATGTTATTTGTAAAGTTGAATGATGTAATAATTTGTATGACACAAAGTATGATTACAGTTTCTCTTTCTCCCAATTTGTGATTTTCAGAGAAGCTTTCAGTAAAGAGTTAGCACCAGGAAACAGTATCATGTATCGACCTCCAAGGGTAAGTTTACAGCTTCAAGAATATTTAATTTAAAAAATAATTAATGTGGCTCTCCCAAATGAACAGATTCAAGACAGTTGCCCACATTACGCTTCTGACTAAATTGTGATTGAGAGCCCCCCCCCCCCCCAAAAAAAAAACGAAAACAAAAGCATATGCCAAATACATGAACTGTGTTTAATCTGTGTATACTCTGTGAATTTTGTGTTGGAAGATAGATAAATGCAAAGCACATTGTGTGTATTTGTTGTCCGGCAGCACTTTTCAATTATTTCTTTTCAATTATTGCAACACATTATGTGTGAATGAGCCCTTAGACATGATATGGCTTGATTTCCAGATGCTTAGTGTGCTATTTAATTTTATTTGTAATAAATGTGAGGTAGAAAGTGATTCACCATCCCTTTTGTGACAATCATTCCACATTTGTGGTTTGGCTAAATAAGTTTTTATTCAGAGCCTTAACAAATATGCCAGATGCATGAGTAGAAAGGTCAAAAATATCTGCAACACACTGCATTCATTTTTGTTTCATGACTGACTATATTGCATTTGATGCCAGGAATTTCAAAAAGGAAAATAAGCTATAAAATCCTTACAATGGCAACACTTTGAGAGATTCAAAGTAGGCACTTCTTTCATCTTTTCGACAACATTCTTGCCCATGGGTATTGTTTTCAAAGACATTACATTTTTTTAATGATGTAGCAATAAAAGAAAAGTATTTTTGTTGCCAATTTGAAGAATGATCAATTTAACTGTAAGAATAAATCCTGTCTTGAAAGGGCTATGTGATTGACTATGCATGCTTTTCTGCTTATCCTTTTCTTCCCTCAACAGTCTATAGATCAAGACATGCTATTTATGGGATCCATGACCAATGTTGAACTTCTGAGAGCCTGGTCCACTGACAAATGTATTCCACTTGTTCGAGAAATCACATTTGAAAATGGAGAGGTGAGCCTGTTCTAACACTTTTCAATATCCGGTGGAATTAAACATGAATTGAACAATGTTTAGAATAAGAATAGCTGTGTATTTAGCACACTAAAGAATGCACACGTACCACACGTATGTTCAGTGTGACAGAACTTTATTCGCTGTCCTCAGTTTTATAGTGAAATGTATGTTACAATGCCAATTGCATTTCTCCTATTATATGTACTAATTTGACAATGTAGCATTGATTTGATTGAGCAAGTAGATGGAAGGCTGTGTTTTGAAGGAAGAGAAAGTGACGTGTAAATTGTTGAAAGGAAAGTGGTACAATTATGGAAACGTATTAAGAGAGAGAGAAGATTAAAGATAAAAGGAAACAGCGATATGCAAAAACAATGAGATTGCAAGAAAGAAAGAAAATAAAGTATAAAATAAGAACAGTTTTTAAGGACTGAATAAAAGAGATATGCCAGGATAATTTTTAAAAATGTAATGGAAATAGGCATTAAGTAGGATCATGAATTATTATTATTATTTTTTATTTTTATTAAATATATTTTTTTGAAAATAAAAATGTTATTAATAGTATAATGATTTGCCAGAAGAACATTAGAACAATCTTTCATCTTCTTATCCTTTTATCATAGGAATTAACGGAGGAAGGACTACCTTTCTTAATTCTATTCCACAAGCCAGAGGATACAGAAGTAGTCAGCCAATACAATGATATGATTTTAAGAGAGCTTATATCAGAAAGGGGTAAGAATGTTATCTACTTCACTACCAATCATAAGATTGAATGATTATGATATAGTGCATGTGTCTTTTAATAGAGAAGGCATTTTGAATACTGATTTCCCATGATGTTGGTTGTGTTTTGTTTATTTGTATTTATTGGGAACATCCAGATTCCTTCACTGAAAGTGTCGATGTTAAGCCATTATGATATTGGATTGTGAAAGTAGGCAGCTTTGCAAAAGTCGATTCAAATTTGCTTCATGTCGTTTCACATGCACTTATTTGGAGACAGGGGGGCTTTAACTTTGTGTCAAACTGTGAGCTAACGCCCTTCTGGTTACAAACAGACGATATGTCTTTTAACTTTTAAGCAATTTCATTAACGCATTTGATTCAATGGTGCACTTTCCATTTTAAGCTCCCTTTTTTATCCCTTTGTTTATTTTCATTTTTTTACAGGGAACATGAATTTCTTGACAGCTGATGGCACAAAGTTCACGCACCCCTTACACCATTTAGGGAAAACCCCTAAAGACCTGCCAGTTATAGCTATAGACAGCTTCAGACATATGTATCTCTTCCCTAATATCGCAGATGTACCGTGAGTATCTTGACAAAGTTTCAGTGATATCATTATTTTCCAGAATTTTAATGTATATAATTTAACATTGTAATGGCTTTATGCAAAGTACAGTGCGTCCCAGAAAAAACGAAACCGAGAAGTATCGATGTTCTATCATAACTTAATCACAACTATAATTAATGAATGATACATATTTGGAAAGCTTAGAGTCTCCTTTTTCATGTGATGCTACTCAGATAATGCATATTTCACGCATGAGTGATTAAAAGCAATTTGAAGGAAGAAAACCAAAAAGACATTTGGCGGGCAGTATCTGAATTTCGAAGAAAAATTCACATTTCTAGAAAGTTGAATTTCTGCCCTTTCATATGACACCTCAATCAGGAAAAATGAGCGAGGAATGACAAAGTTCTGTTTGTTTAAAGTAGTGCTTGCATTTCCATAATTTTATCAAACGACTTCGTTTTCACTGGCTGCCTGCCGTATCAATAAACGAAATTAACAAAAGACTTAACTCCGTTTCGTTGACAATCAGCCGTAGACGAGAGTTTTCATGCATGGCTGATTGTCAACGAAACGGAGTTAAGTCTTTTGTCAGATCTGCTTTTTGCTACGGCAGGCACCCAGTGAAAACGAATTCGTTTGTTAAAATTATGAAAATGTAAGGGCTACTTTAAACAAACAGAACTTTGTTATTCCTGGCTCATTTTTCTTGATTGAGGTATCATATCAAAGAGCAGAAAATGAACTTTCTAGAAATATGAATTTTTCTTTGAAATTCAGATACCGCCCGCCAAATTACTTTTTGGTTTCCTTCCTTCAAATTGCTTTTAATCACTCATGCGTGAAATATGCATCACGTGAGTAGTATCAACTGAAAGAGGAGACTCTAAGCTTTCCAAATATGTATCATTCATTAATTATGGTTGTGTTTAAGTTATAATAAAACATCGATACTTCTCGGTTTCGTTTTTTCTGGGACGCACTGTAGAACAAAAGTAGGGGGAAAGCAAGTCATATCACAGTGGTGCTGCAAACAAGTATTGAGGACTTTTAAAAATTATCTTGGAATTGAAGATCATGCACAAGAACGGGTTGAAAAACATAGATTTATAAAAATATTTGGTATTTAAAAAGATATCAGTGTGGATGTTATACAACCCCTTAATTGCTTGCTCAGAAAGGCCTTCGTTTTGGGGGGGAAAATAGTCTCAATTGCGATGGTAGAATAGCCTGCAATTTGTATTTTCACTGTAATGAGTTCAAGTTTAGTTTGAGGTCCGGCTAGTTCTGATTGGTGGAATTTCCTTGGATCAGAATTAGCGGGCTAGTTTTAAAAATGAAGACGGACCTAATCAGAATACAGAGATGCAAAGATTGTGTTTGACAGCATTTGTGTACATAAGCAAGGCATTTTATCTACATCGCTTCTCTCCACCCAGGGTTTAAGTTTGTACCCAGTATTATACGAATGTCACTGTTTCTTCAGGATTATGCATTTCTAAAATCAGCCCCTAGCAAGTATGCTTCCCAGGATGCACACATTGTGTGTGGCGAGCCGTAATCTGATGACAGGAGTAATACTTTTAATGAAGGGCACTGGATGTATTTAGCAGTATATAGATGCAGAATATTGTTATTAATATTTTTTTTTTTTTAGGGGGGGTCATCATCATTATATGATGCACCACGCGTTACCCCGGGGTACCGTAGTACCCCGGGGTACCGCGTTGTGTAGCGCCATCTCGCGTCCACTCGAGTACAATGTATGGAGTGCGTGTACATAGTTCCGTGGTATCTCTATGGTGTATACTATGCATGGTGTGCATGCATGCACTGCTCGCGCTATAGGCGCTCGCTCACGATCACAAGCGCACTACGGTGGCTATCGCACACTATAGTGCTAGCTAGCTCCGGCGTCTGGTCCCGACCCGCGGCTATTTTAGAACTTGATGTTATTGCACGTATGTACCGTACCTGTATACTCTTTCGAAAAAAAGCAACAAACAAACATCGCATCATCGACATAGTTAACGCGCGCGTTACTGTCAAACTTTCAAACTTTGAAATGCCATTTGTTTATTCACAACACATGAGATTATCATGACTGCTGTACACAGATAGCATCATAACACAAAATAGAACTTTCATTTATAATTAATAATTTTAATTATACCACAATAATAATACAGGGTGTATCATAGCAGCATGAAATGATATCAATAATAGAATAATTACTCATAACAACAATGAATTTTAGAAATACAGGACTTAAAGATTTTTTTACAAGAACATTGGACACAATTGAAGGTTGAAAAAATCACACAAAAATAATTTCCCACTTTTTGGTAACCCAGGGTACAGCCTTAAAAAATAAATAAATAATTCAACAAAATGGCCGAATTTTGTTTGGTACCCCAGGGTACCATTTATGTCATCATATACAGAACCCATCTTTAATACTGAGAGTATATATAATCCTCACATCGTAGTCGAGTTTGTTGTAATTCGAAGAACGATTGACTAAATTCTCTCTTTTTTAACCCTTTCCTGCAGGGTACCGGGCAAGCTGAAGCAGTTGTGTTAGACCTCCACTCAGGCAAACTCCATCGAGAGTTTCACCATGGCCCTGACCCTGCGCTCCAGCAGAACACAATACCAGGCTCACCCAAGACAGTGCAACAAGATGGCACTGACAAAACCGATCCTCCCGAAAGCCAGTTTGTAAAGCTCATGCCCAGTGAAAATCGGTACTCATTCCGGGACGAGCTTTGAGAACGGCCTTCTTTTGTCATGTCCTCTAATTCACTCTGTGATTTCTATTTTTACAACATTTGCACAACAAAACTAGGACATTCAGGAGGGGAATATTCTCCCTATTTTATAGGAATGATTTCTGTAGTACCCCCTAAATTTTACTGTAGTTAAGATATGAGCATATGAATATTCTCATTAAATTATTCAAGGATCTGAATGTATTGTAATATGATGACATGGATTAGCCCGATTGATGAGCAGATTTAATTTGATTAATGAACCTACACGTATTTAGGGGTTTTGGCATTGAGCATGGGTTTTACTTTTGTGATAACAATAGGACCCGCCTTCTAAAGAGTTGCATTCCTAATCATTCTCAAATTAAGTTGTGATCTTGCGGGACCTGTTACCTCTCGTGTACAAAGCCTGGCTATCGATGTTAAAATCTGATCGACAAATTACAGTGTATGCCATGGTGTGTGATTACCGTGCCCCTTTTACTGACAGGCTTAAAGAGAAGGTTGAGTTCTGGGAAGAGGTGAAAAATAGTTTGTGAGCGTTATCATTGTATTATGCAAGTGTGGAAGAACATCAGATAAAAAATGTTCCATGAAAAGCTTGGCTCTTCAAATGCCTTAATATTCTAAATATGGAATGTAACTTTACATGTAACATCATAAAAATTGAGACAGATTTTTATGCCACATGTTTATGTAGTCCCATATACATCTTTCTGTGTACAGTGCTTGTATCTTTACCAAGACGGGCCAAATTTCTTATCAATTTGATGAGTCCAGAACATTGCAGTACACACCAACACTTATATGCTAGACGATCAACCTTTTCTGATGGATTCCACAACGTTTCTTTCACAATGCAATCGCATGACCAGAACTCAACTTTATCTCTAAATTTGATTCTGATGTCCAGAAAACGAGAAACTCTGGCACACTTCAGGGTAGTTGCATATATACCGAACCCCTCCACCAAAATACTCACAAGGCACAACAAAACTTCAAGATTCCCATATGCTGCAAACACTTACCATAACTTGAGAAATTACCTGATTCATTAAATTTTTATTTAAGTTTTGTCACTTGGAAGTGTTTTCACATTCACTAGATTTTGAAGGAAAGTAAGGAATTATTCTGATTCATCATTATTTTGAAATGGTAGATGACAGAAAATAGTGGAAAATATCTGTGTTTGTTTGCAAACCGAAGCCTGCGTTATTTATATTCAAACTGTCTTTCCGTTTTTGAAACACATAGACACTAAATTTATTCTCGTTATCTTTTGTCAAGCAATAAAATGATGTGATATCTTTTTTTCCATTAGAGATGTACTGTTGCATGCATTTTAGAGTTTGTATATATTTGGAATATTATCTTTGATTTTGTTGTATTCTCAAAATTATGACACGAATATAAGACACAAAGAGTCGTTTTTATCAAGCACTACATATTTAAATTTCAAGGGCTTCAAAATTGTGCTCAAGTAATTTGTAGCAAATGCAGCAGATATTGATATTTGGTAATTATTATCCTTTTCAGCTGTTTGATGCAAGAGCTGAAGTCTGTTCTTCACAGTCATGCACATACTACATATCCAGTTTGTGGTATGAATAAATTCTCTAAGTACCGGTAGTTTTAATGTTTGACTCAGAGATGGCACAAAGATAATGATTACATTAGAAATGTGTCGATTTATCATAATTTTGTAGGACTTTGTAAAGGTAGTGATTCTCATACATGTACACATTCTTTGAGGCACTTTAGGCTGTGTACTGTGTTCATAGGGAATTCCCGAAGAATCAGGAGCATGATGATATAAATGAAAATTTTCTGTACTAAGCTTTTATTTGAAGGAGTAGGGGCAGAGTCAGGTTCTCCCCCTCTGCGATAAGTCTGGGGTG